>JAUZSZ010000095.1:28077825-28087920 GCA_034780575.1 Labeobarbus marequensis | reverse complement strand
GTGCTGTTTTTACCGCCTACTGTACATGGATCCATCAGCCATGAGGTCATCGTGTTTCCTGAAATACTTTGGCAACTCTCTGAAAGAGCCGGGATGGAAAAAAGAAAGAGTGAGCAAGATTGGGTGGATTGCTCCAAGAGCAGATTGTAGAAATTTCAGCTGTGAAAGGGTTACGACGATGCCAAAGCATGAGAGAAAAATAGAAATAGGCAGGGGTGAGGTTGTGCTATATAATGCTTGTTTGGCTAAAACTTCCAGCACATTTCCCTCCACACTTTTTATGTTTAATGAAAAAGACATCTGGTGTCGGCAGTGGCATTGGAGTATTTTTAGCCACAGCGCTGTTCCTTTGCCAAGAACTTCCTTTTAGAGTAAATACTTCTTTCCCTCTGTTTGTTTCATTCTCCCTTCAGCCTCAGGAGGGCTGGGTAAGCGCTTGCTAATCAAACCCAGTCCCTGTCATGGCCTGCAGCCCAGCTGATTCCAATCATCCTCCATTATACCACCATAGTTAACAGCTGTGCTGATTGGCCTGCTGGCTTTTGTCTTGCACCTCGGGCCAGTCGCCTGTTTCGGTTCACGTTAAAGCAGGTGATCCCAGGCTTTGAAGTGCTCTCCATAAGCTAAGCCAACATTCCCGATTATCTGCATTACAGCGTAGCTCATAGTGCTGCTAGCCTCACTAATGAAAAGGTTCACCCAGCATTCACCTTAAAACCAATCCAATAATGCCTTTAAACTCCCACTGACTTTGTTCATGGATGCCTTGATCTTTGCATTGAGTTTCCATCTGGAAAGCATCAAACTCACAGTCGTACAATGGTTTAGAGTTTGAAATTCTTTCTGACATTGAAGAACATTGATAAGACGTGACTGGAAGGTTAATTTGAGTTCTCCGTGGAGTGTTAAAATGAACAATCAACGTTACTGATTAAATCTCACACACTCAACTGAGCAACTGAGAAGTCTTGTTTGGTTTTGTTCATCTTTCAGATCACTGAATAACCAGGTTGATCTATTGAAAGTGGTAAATTAGGGATTCTTCGGGGGCCTGGGATGACGTTGAGTTTCTGCAATATAAAGGGATTCTGGGACAGACAATGAATGAGGATTCTTCATGTCTAAAAACGGGCCTGGTCAGGGAGATCAGAAGGTTACGAGAGGAGCACACTGACCTACTGTTGTTTGGTAATGAATGACCAGAGAGCCTGGCTGATCTGGATCTATGCTTCTAACTTTGGTGATGGAAAGTTTCATGTCTGGATTAGAATGGCACACGATTGTTGCTTCAGTGTCTCTGAGGGTTTGTCGGCCTCAATCAGAGGGACATCGAGGCCTGCAGACCTACTTTCTTTTCCTCATAATTAGAATTTTTTTATCTGCTGATGTGTGCTAATGGACAGTATATGGCTTGATGGAAGATTGGAGGCACTTAGCTGCTCTCAGATATGAACTGACCTCACTCTTTAAACTCAGATGTCCTCCTGGGCCTGAAAGAATATGGACTGTTGATATTTTTGGAATCTCACTGACATTTGGGATTTTTGGGAGTATATGCAAAGGATGATTAAGCTCTGTGCATTAAATACACATATGTTATATAAATAGAGAGAGACTTTGTGGATCGTTCAGGAGCCAGTTTAACCCAGCTGTACATATGATACTCAGCCTAGCTGTAGCATAAATGGATATTAAAAAAAACATATGCACTTCAAAATGTTTCCTTGTTGCACCATTACATTTTTAGATATACATTACCATTTAAAATGTTAGGGTCAGATTTTTTTTTTTTTTTTAGGGATTTACCAAGGTTGCAATTATTTGAACAAAAATACAGTAATACTGTGAAATTTTTTACAATGTAAGATAACTTTTCTCTTTATTGAGTTATTGCAATTTAAGTAATTGTAATTTAGTGAGTTTTGAACCATTACTCCATTACTGCTTAATATTAAATAATAACATAATTTTTTTTCAGGACTATGATGAACTGTTCAAAAGATCAGCTTTTATTTATTTATTTTTTGAAATAGAAATCTTTTGTAACATTATAAATATCTTTACTTCAACTTTTGATTAATTTAACAAAGTAGCAAAGTTAACAAATGAAATAATAGTTTGTATGACCCTAGTGTGAACTTAATGCCTCAGTTTAAGTAAGATCTTATAAATAGCTGGTGCAACCTTACACTGGACTCTGTCAGTGTTCTGTAAGGATGAGTATGAGCTCTTCCAGATGTCTCAGCTGTTGGTCTTAAGCCAATAAAAGATGAGGACAGTGTCATCCAGAGAGACGTGTCCCTGCATGTTCTTGCATGTCATGTATATAAAAAGAAAAATAATAATATTGCAAGCGACCATTTCAAATAAACGTGTGAAAGTTGCCGTGCATAAATCCCAGAATGACGTGAGTGGTGAGAACTGAGAGAGTGTAACCTGGTGTTGATCATGATGTCAGGTACGGTTCACCACTGTAGTCAGCCCTGTTACTGTAATGCAAAGTGACACACATACACTCTGACTCAGTGCAGCACCTCACCTGACCTCACAAGTCACTCTCCAGGAACTGAGCTCAGCCAGCGGCCAACGTGCTGCCATGCATTATATTAATACATGTTTTATAGTATGTCACTGACTTACATATTGATTAGTATTATTAGTAGTATTAGAGTTCCTGTATTCTTAAATGTAGAACTAGGCGATGGTAATAATAATAATAATAATAATAATAACAAAAATAATCATCATTACTGTATAACTTATTATATATTACTAAAATTGCACCCTTTTGTATTTGAAAATGTGAAATGTATTGATTATCAAGGTCTAAAAAGGCAACAGTATAAAATAACCTGTGAATATGTATGTGAGCGAGAAAAAGTGCAGAAAAGAATGGCAAATCAACAGTTATAGAGCTTATGCAGTTAAATGAAATTGCTTTTTAAAAGTTTAATATTCAATATTGTTGCATAAATATTCAATAACTAGTTATTTAATTTATGAAAATAGTTCCACTATGGCCAAAGCCTCAGGCTCTGAGTGGCGCCAAAAAAACACACTGACTAAAAGCCTGCAATAAATGCTGAAAGTCACATAAAATGTGTATTATAGTGAATCGACATGATGAAAGTGTTTTTAATCACTCCTCTCAAGAGCCATTCTATCTTTTTCAGTTCCGGCCAGTTCACTAAACAGTCACTACACTTGAGTGATTTTGGTGTGAAAGAAAATACTCCAACAAAAAAAGAACACTCTCCTCGCTGCAGTCAGTTTCAAAGTTCTATTTTCTCTCTGCTTTTTCCACACATATTCCTTTCATGAGTGCTGCAAACACAGATAGGTGGCACTCAGAGAATGGTTGGACCTTGCACAACTTGGATGCAATTTTTCATGTCCATAACAGCCCAGCACTGTTGGATTAATGATTATGAATGATTATCAATCTTAATTGGGTCAGATCAACCCTGATTCCACGACAGTCTCAACCCAGCATTTGGGTTGAATAAAAATAACCCAGCACTTTTTGCGGTGTGTTAACATTTATTTTCTATTCATGTTTTTATTCATGTGAAATTCACACAGTGTCAGGTCTGACGCAGATTTCAGTGTCCGTAATTGTCTGTGTTTTTTTATGCTGTGCTTTTTTATGCTGTGCTTTCTGAGCATCTCTAGACTAATCAGAAGCAGTTTTTGGGGGCAGAAGCTCTGAGGTACAGATGCACGCTGAGAGGGGAATCAAGGCTGGCATGAATTATGCTATTTCATGTGCTGCTGCAGTCAGCGTTTGTTGTCTCAGTCTTTCTCTTTCTTCCTGTTAGCTCTGCTTTGCCTCAGCCTGCACTCTTAAACAGCACAGTACTGTCGTGGTACACTACAGTATAGTGTATTTATACCTTTTTTACAACCTCCGCACATGTCTGTTCAAATCAAGACTATACAGTGATATGGAAATGGTATTTTGTTCCTCCATAGCTTTTCTTGTTTAAGGCATAAATCTAACATGGAGATTTATGCTTAAAGTTGCAATATAACAGAAAGGTGACAGATCATTTCTTCTGTATTGTGACGTGCATCCAAGTGAAATGGATTATCAAAAAAGAAAAAAAAAATGTAGTAGGGGACATGGGTCTGTTGGTAGTTGATTGCATGGAGGCAGATCTGAATGTGAGTTTCAGGTTGAGTGTAAGAAAGGTACTGGATTTAAGTGGACTAAATTATTGGAACAACCCAAAAATGAAATCTGACATAACCTAAGAGAAGTTGGTTTCACCAGTTGTGATGTTTAATTAAGATATATACATACTGTATATACACGGGTGAATCATTTGCAAAAATATTAGTAAAATGCCTTTAGATCATAAATAGGGGAATTTGATTTAAAGTAATTTGAGTAAAAAAGTAAACTTAATTCAATAAATATTTATGACATGCTGCTTTTCATATTGTATTTTCTTGCTTTGAGGATATCAAGATAGCTTTTACAGAAAAAAAAAACAAAAAACAAGATGACAATGAAGTTTTGCAGTGACGTTAACATGTTTCAAAGTTTCATCCTGTCTTCAGTCTCATTAGTCTCGGACTAATGTTAACACCACCATCTGGCACACTGGATCACCTGAAATTAATATTTTGCCCTCAGACTGATAATGGCAGTGCTGCCTAAGAAAATTAATTTGCCTTCTATGGGCTGTAAACAAACTTAAGAATGGCTCTAATGTGAAATTTGGTTGACATTCATCAGAGTAGTGTGTGAAAATTCAGTCCTTAATTAACCACACCCTCTGATCTACGGGACGACCTACACTGAGGCATCAAACGAGGCATCAGATCTCTGCATGTCAGTTATGTTATATTACATTTACTTAAATACATTTTTGAGTATTAGAATTTTTCTCTGTGTTATGTATTGTATTTTTTGTAGTAATTTTTTATCATGGCACTCTAGATGTCCACGAATGCCTGATGCTAGGAGACACAGACCATCCTGGGAACTAGGCCACCTTGTGTGGTTTACACTTCTGGGACTTATACATACAGTACAAACAAATAAACAAGCACCCACTATAACCCATCTGACCCTTGGGACCCAGGTCTTCATAACCTCTTGTTCTTAATTGTTGCCTGAATTTGAGCCAGTACTGGTGTCTCATTTT
The DNA here is from genome assembly GCA_034780575.1 of Labeobarbus marequensis. Classification (NCBI taxonomy): domain Eukaryota; kingdom Metazoa; phylum Chordata; class Actinopteri; order Cypriniformes; family Cyprinidae; genus Labeobarbus; species Labeobarbus marequensis. Next base: position 28,082,767 of record JAUZSZ010000095.1, on the reverse strand, counting down.
GTGCTGTCTGTAAATGTTCAATTATTGTGATGCTTCTTATCATTGTGTGTCCTCTGTGTAAAGCGATAATAGATTTTCTTCTTGTATATGTGATATGATTACATAAAGTATTACCATGTTCATGCAGTTGTATTACAATGAAACCTTAAGTATGAGCGTGTTTGTGTGAGGGCATGTCTGCATTGTATGAATGGCGCAGCGAGAAAAAAGAGGGTGGGCACAAAATCCTTTGGCGGATTTCATGTCTCCTGTTGCTATGGCGAAGTATGAGCTGGAAGGGCATAAAGCCATAGGACTAAAGCAAAGGAAACACTTGCGTATGATTCAGAGAGAGAGAGGATATGATGATAACCTTGCTGAGGTTAACTGAAAGTTCATGAAAAATGAGCTCGTTGTGAAGGTTGTAAATAAACTCAGTTCTTCCTCACTGAATGACTGAATTATGGTGAGGCTCTATAATAATAATAATAATAATAATAATAATAATAATAATAATAATAATAATAATAATAATTTAAAATAGTGGTCATCTTTTCTTACCCTGCATGTGTGTGGAAATCTGTGGAGTGTGTGGGTTTAATCGTGTGGGAAAGACAACTATTGTTTGACAACTGCCTCTTTCTCCTCAGTGATTGTTGACATGTTCTGTCAGTTCTATTCTGTGTTTATACACGAGTGTATGGATGTGGCTTGATTTTATATGATTTGTTATGGTTTAGGATGGCTCTATTGTCAACTTCAACTCATACTATAATGTATATTTGTATTTCTGTACTTCTGGAGACCATATTACCACAAATGCTATTCTAGGTAAGGTGTCAGTATGAAGTGAACATGGTACAATGAACAGAAATTTGATGACAGGAACCAATGAGCATAACAGTTTTACCTCTGTTCAGGCACAGACAATTAGTATTCATCCATGTTTTTATCTCAGTAATACAGTCAGAAAGAAAAGCTCTTATCAGGTTTTGAATGTATATATTCTGAATGAATATATTTGAATCTGCATAGCATCAGCATAGAAATGATAACTGAGGCCAAGTGATCTCAAGAGATTGGCAAGTGGTGACAGACAAATAGGCTATTAAAAAGTAACCGGCCCAAGACTGACCCCTGAGGAACACCAGTGAAAATCGCAGCTGATCTCAGAGCTAATCTGAGATACACATATCAAAGCACCTGTATCATTAACAGTAGTAATTTATTAGTGTATATCAAAGGTTAGGTCCGTAAGGTCTGGTGAAATGAGGGCAGGAATGTTGTGGAGAGGTGGAGGCTGGTCTGTGTGGGGATTTGAGGCCCTGCAGGCTGAAGCCTCTCTGACAGACTTTCATGTTCAGCAGCTCAACAGGGAGTCGTGAGGCAACATGCGCCACACATCATCAGGTCTCGTGATGGAGAAAAAAAAGGATGTCTGAATTACTTCTAGGAAAGGGGTGGTGAGGGGTTCTGCAAGACGTGAGGAGATATAAAGGAAGAGAAATGGTGGGGGAGGGAAAGAACGATACAGGTGGGGAAAGATATAATAAAATGACTTTTAATGCATATTCTAATCTTTTCTTTCTTTCTTTGGTGGAAACTCTACAGTGATGGTATTTCTGGTGAGAGGTCTCATTCTCACTATTAACTAACTAGTAACTATGACTTTTTCCTCAATAAACTCCTAATTTGCAGCTTATTAATAGTTAGTAAGGTGGTTGTTAAGTTTGGGGTAGGATTAGGGGATCTAAAATATAGTGATGCAGAACAAGGCATTAATATGTGCTTTATAATATGTACTGATAAACAGCCAATGTGATAATAATATACATGCTAGTTAATAGTGAGAATTGGTCCTTAAAATAAAGTAATAAAATGATCATGTGTTTTAATTTATATAAAAAAATAATAGCATCAGATATTGGCCGCAATATTAAAACAGTTATTAGCTAATATGTATCTGCCAGAATTGTAATATTTAATTTGTCAAATCTGTGTGAATTTGTACCAAAAAAAAAAAAAGGAAGATTTCTGGGGTGTGGTGTGGTGACTAAGCATGAAGGTCCACCTCTAAACTAAAACCTTACTGGGGTGTAAGCAGATTGTATAAAAATCTACAATTAAAATGTAAAATAAATTCCTAATGGACAAATTTTTTTTAAATGTCAGATGATTTCAGCATCATTTAAAAGAAGGTTACTATAGTATTATATGATTCCTGGAGAGCATCGCAGTGTCCTGTCATGGCGGCATCTGTCCCGTCATTCTGCACAGACTAATTGATTTTTGCACCACTAACTGGCCTGTCTGTCCTGAGACCTGCACTGCTCTACATGTCTCACCCACCATCTGTTGCCCTGGAAACAGCAGAGAGGCTGGCCTGTAGAAACTGCCCATACAGTGAGTGAAAACACTCATAATTCATGTCTTACTTGAACATTAGCAGAGTTGTAACATGTTTCTGTTTTCATTCCTTTACTGTATATGCCTCTGTATATGCTACTGATGACCTAGATTTTACATTGAACATCAAGTAGTGAACCACTGCAGTACCAATACTCTTTATTGTACAAAGCAAAATGGCATACACAATTATAAGCTGAGCTTTTATGTGAATTGTTTTATGGTTTATGAGGGCACAGTCTGTGTTGGCCTAATTTTGCTATCTTAGAGCTACCAAGTGATAATTTGGATTAGATTGGAATATGTATTTGCATTTAGCAATTGGGAAGCACTGTTCCATTGCTGTCTTTATGCTAAAAGTTGGTTGGTGTAGCTGTTCACTGTCTTTATCTTCAGACTTGCTTTGTTTACAATGAGACAGCAAGTCAAGATTAATGATGATATTGTTGCGTAAATGCACCTGTACATCAGCTATTTGTGAAACCTCAGCTAAACATTATAGACCTGCCACTGTCTCTCTCTTGTGTAAGTGCTCTGTATGTCTTTCTGTTGGTCATCAGCCAAGTAAATAGCCTTGTTTATCCAGTTACAGTATTCAATTAAGTTTGAAAGCCACAGAAGGAATTCCCAACACATTTTGAACGCACAGCTGGTGATTTTGATGGGATATGTGGATTATGATGCATGATGGAAGGGATGTGTTGGTATTAGCCATAATTTTAAGTCAGTAAAACCAATAAATGGTCAGCATTAAAATTCTATACTATTTTGACAAATTATTTTGACTAAAATATTTTATGGATAGAAAGTAAATAAATTGAACAGCATTTATTTTAAATTTTAGAAAAAAAATAATAATTAATCAATCAATCAGTCAGTCAGTCAGTCAGTCAGTCAGTCAATCAAGTAGTCAATAAATAAAATTTGTATTGGACCTGAACTTTTGAGTGGTAATGTGCATCAACAGATACTAATACATTTTAAAATAATATATAAAAATATTATATAGAATTTTGTTAAAAAAAAAAAAGTTTGGAACAAATGGTCCCCATATATTATGCATGCCTAGATATGAGACATTAAACTACAGTAAAAAAAATAAATTAAAAAAATGAATTTCATACAGTATATTCATTGCATTGACATTGCCTTATGTTTGGGCACTAAAAAATTGATTAGACAAATACAGTCATTTATGAGGAAGGTAGTGAATTTATTCACTTTTTTTACATCATTCCACGTGTTGGTCAGCTTGTGCTCTTTCTTTCCACTCATCTTTTCTCAGAATGGTCATTAGTCACATTGGTGACTAAATGTCATGAGAAAAATCAATATGTGGGGGCTGGTGTGGCAGTGCGGGTCTTGGCGATGAGGCCAACAGTAAACACAGACTGCTGTAACAGATGGAGGCGACAGCTCTCTGTGAATACTGCCACTCTGTACAGATTACTGCAGTAACAACAGTACACTGCTTCAGAGCACACGCTGAGCCGGACATTCTCAAGTGGCCATCAGAGACATTTCAATCTGATATTTTCTCAGAAATGGTTTGCGACAGACACACAGTGGGAGAACTGTGCACGCACATGGAGAACATGTAACATTAGCCAGATGTTAGCTGTCTTCTTTTACATTACAATTGCGATGAAGCAGAAGTAGCGACAGATCATGTCTTCCATATTTTGATGTACATTCAAGTGAAATGGATTAATGAAAAAGAAAAATGTAGGAGGATATGTCATTGGATGGATGGTTCTATTCATTGGATGTTGACTGGATGAGGGCAGATCTGAATGCACGCTTGCAGACGATTGTGAAAAGGGGTGGGGTTTATGCAGACTAAATGATTGAAGAAGTCTGACATCTTCACCAGAAGACTGAGTAATGAAATTTTGTTTAATAATTACAAGGTTAAAAAAAATAGGGGGGAAAAAAATGATGATAAACATGCATGGATGAATCACTCACAGTAAGGACAATAGCATGCATTTAGAAAAAAAAGTGAGGGTGAATTTTTATTTTTTGGGGTGTTTTGTAGTGGAAGGCAACCACAAACAGAAAAACATGTCATGTCACTACTGCAGACACACACTCACACACACACACACACACACACACACACACACACACACACACACACTAAAGGATGTCTCATTTTAGAAGCAATTAAAATGTATGGAGAACACCTTACTTGCTCCTTTTGCATTCTCACACTTTCTCACTCCCAGTTTTTGTCTTTTGCAGTTTTCTCTTAAAGCACGGTGGCATTCTGACATTAGACACTGTATCATCTCACTTTCCGTGTGTGTTTGTTGGATGGATTAATGAATGGTTGCTGGGTAGAACAGGAGGCATGAGGCAGGATTGTGTTAATTATGAATGGAGCTTCTCTCATGGCTTACTGGAGTCTCATTGGAGAAACACTCTGTATGCATGTGTGCCCTTCTGAGAGTATGTGTGTGTGTGTGTGTATGTGTGTGTGCATGTGCGTGTGTGTGTGTGTATGTGTGTGTGTGTGTGTGTGTGTGTCTTGTGTGTGTTGTCATGCATTCATGTT
>JAUZSZ010000095.1:28045255-28055301 GCA_034780575.1 Labeobarbus marequensis | reverse complement strand
GCCAAGGCAACAAAGGAGTGGCTCAAGAAGAAGCACATTAAGGTCCTGGAGTGGCCTAGCCAGTCTCCAGACCTTAAAGGTGGGGTATGCATTTTTTCAAAAACGCTTTAGAAAACAAGTCGAGGCCGAGTACCAAAACAAACTTGTAGCCAATCAGCAGTAAGGGGCACGTCTAATCATGATGCAAAGGAGAGAGCGCTCATCAGTGCATATGACGGACATTAGCTGAGCCGAGCGACGACAGAAAGATAGAGACACCGTATAAAAAACAAAAAAGGAAAATGTCTGCGGAACAAAAGAAGGCTTATACTGTGTCTACACACTGTGTCTACACTGGACGTGACAAAGTGACCATTGAAAATCATTTGAAATTTTAGCTTTCCAGCCCTGGTGTGAACTCAAGGAGCAGGAAGGCCTGAGATTGGGCGCCGAGGTTGCTTTGTTTCTTCTTGATAGGTGAGTAGCACTGGTTTTGCTTTGTTTCACAGAACTAATCGTTGACGTACGTATGTGTGGGGCGGAGCTATCAAAATAGGGGTGAGACCCTTTTGGAGTTTGTTTTGGTGATTTCAAATGTCAACACTGGCTACCAGAAATCACTTACCCCACATTTAATCCCATAGAAAATCTGTGGAGGGAGCTGAAGGTTCGAGTTGCCTAACATGAGCTTCGAAACCTTAATGACTTGGAAAGGATCTGCAAAGAGGAGTGGGACAAAATCCCTTCTGAGATGTGTGCAAACCTGGTGACCAACTACAAGAAACGTCTAACCTCTGTGACTGCCAACAAGGGTTTTGCCACCAAGTACTAAGTCATGTTTTGCGAAGGGGTCAAATACTTATTTCATGCATTAAAATGCAAATCAATTTTTAACTTTTTTGAAATGTGTTTTTCTGGATTTTTTGTTGTTATTCTGTCTCTCACTGTTCAAATAAACCTACCATTACAATTATAGACTGATCATTTCTTTGTCAGTGGGCAAACGTACAAAATCAGCAGGGTATCAAATCATTTTTTTTCCCCCACTGTATTGTTATCATTATCAGTCTTGGTGTGAATGGGCCTTAAAGGGTTAGTTCACCCAAAAATGAAAATTCTGTCATCAATTACTCACCCTCATGTTGTTCCAAACCCGTATGACCTTCATTCATCTTCAACACAAATTAAGATATTTTTGATGAAATCCAAGAGCTTTCTGACCCTGCATAGACATCACCACAACTACCACATTCAAGGCACAGAAAAGTAGTAAGGAAGTCGTTCAAATAGTCCATGTGACATCAGTGGTTCAACTGTAATATTATGAAGCTACTTTTCATCAATGTTTTGAAGAGTACTTTTTATCAGTGTCCTTGAACGTGGTAGTTGTATTGCTGTCTATGGAGGGTCAGAAAGCTCTCGGATGACATGAGGGTGAGTAATTAATGACAGAATTTTACATTTTTGAGTGAACTATCCCTTTAACTCAGATTTTTATTCATTATTATGTGCATGTAAAACTAGTTATAAGACTTGACAAGTTACAAGTGGGATTTTTTTTGTCAGGCTCCGATTATGATGGTTACTCAGTGAACGGGGACACTGAGGCCGACGGTCAGGCTGAATTTGATAAATCCTCCACAATTCCCCGTCACAGTAATATCGCCCAGAACTACAGGCGCATGATACAGACTAAGCGTCCCGCCAGCACAGCAGGCCTACCCAGCGGAGTGGGTGCTCTAGGCGGTATTCCCGTTACGGCCACTATTCGCCGAACACCGTCTACGAAGCCCGGGGTGAGGCGCACCCTCTCCAATGCAGGCCCTATTCCTATACGCCCACCCATCGTGCCAGTCAAGACCCCCACTGTGCCTGACTCAACCGGCGGGTACACAGGCCCTCCCGCCCGTGTGGGCAGTGAAGAATGTGTCTTTTATGTGCCGGATGACGCCTCCCCGGGCGCGCTGGAGTACGTGAAGGCCTCTCCGAAGCGGCTGAGCCTGCCTAACACAGCCTGGGGCTCAGGGGGCGTAGGCGGCTTAGAGATGAGCGTCTACGGCCAACCGGGCGAAGAAGATCACCTGCTGGCTGCCAATCGCCACAGTCTGGTGGAGAAGATCGGGGAGCTGGTGGCCAGCGCTCACGCCTTAGGTGAGGGCCAGTTCCCTTTCCCCTCGCTTCCAAACCAGCCCCCACCAGGCCCTGAGTCCCAACCCGATCCCGAAGTGCCCCAGGAGGGTGAGGACATGCTGAGGTCTATTCGTCGAGGGGTGCGACTGCGCAAAACCGTCTCCAACGATCGCTCAGCACCCCGGATTTTGTGATGCCTCCTGGAGAGATGGGAGAATATGAGCAAAGTAACCCAGAAAAAAAATAAAAATAAAACTTCACAATGACTCTTTAGAAAATGAGCTATGAAAAAGAGGATTAAAAAATTAAATGTTTAAAGTCATTATAGAAAATAATGAATAACAGTAATGAAAAAAGTAAATATGTAACAGCAGGCTCAGGCCACTATAACTCTTAGCGTGTCCGAACGCATGTTTGTCTTATTAACACGCCCATCACCGCGGGATAGTTGAACTGTAGTGAGACAATTAACTACTGACAGAACAAGGGACCAGGATGTCCGCATGGTCCCCGTAGAATAACGGCCCTCCCCAAATTATGGACCCCAGGAATCAGTGCTGGAGAAGCTCATTGGGTACGCAGGGGCTCGTCGCAAATCCTTGCCCTCCACAGTGCTCTCTCTAACCCCGCCCTCACCTCCAGTAAAATTGACATCACATCCTGAAAGTCTTGTGGTATCGCTGTTGTGTGTTGGTCTGCAGTCTGGAGGTGAGCAGGGCTCTGCTGCAGGTCAGCTCGTGGTTGCGTAGAGGGACAGGATTTATCTTTTGTTTGTACACTTCCGTTGTCTTATTTTTATTTTCAAGCAGTTAATCGCCTCCTAGCTCCTAAGGGTAGGAAACGTTCATGTCAGGTATGTGGATTTTTGTAGAATTAGGGTGATTTGTTAATGAATTATGATAATGTGGAGCAATAATGCTTTTTTTCCTTTTTTTTTCCTTTGGTGGGGGAAGGTTGCGAAGATCAGCTTTTAATAAAGTTGTGCATTTTTGATGTTCAGGTGACTTTGGGGAAGCAGATGCTTTCAAAGACTTCTTGTTGAGTCTAATAATGGCTTATTTAAAAAGAAAATCAGAAATAGAAAGGATGCAGAGCACTTTTAAGGCGTAGTTTTGACCACTAGTTGTCACTGTGGCCACACTGTGTGTGGTGAATGCTGTGAGACGCCGCGGTCACGTGCCCTGGTACATAGGGAGACGAATGCTTGTAGCAATGTTATGATATAGGAAAAAAGAGAGAGAGATGGGATGTGAAGCAGAGATGGATGTAAGAAGAATGATTTGGCAACACTTTGCAGTAGGATCAATTTGTTAACAGCATTAATTAATGTTTTAGGTATTACAAACTAACAAACTGAATTTATTAATCTAGATTAATGTTCATTTCTACTTATTCTTGTGCATTTTTTAGATTTCAAGTGGTATAAATTAGCATTGGCTAATGTATTATGAACAAACAATAGTACACTGCCATTCAAAGGGTTACCGTCAATAAAATATTAATACATTTATTCAGCAAGTATGCTTTGATCAAAAGTAACAGTAAATACATTTATAATGTAACAAAATATTTCTGTTTCAAAGAAATACTTTTTGTTTGAACTTTCTATTCATCAAATAATCCTGCAAAAATAAATAAATAAATAAAATGGATCCCTGTTTCCACAAAAGGAGTAAAACAAAATAGAATTTCAGCCCTGAGAAAAAAAAAAACTGCTTTGCCATGATAGGAATGGTTAGTAAAATAAAAACAGAAAAAAAAAAAAATATTGTAATAATATTTCACAATATTACTCTTTTTGCTGCATTTTTGTTTTGACTTCTTTCAAAGACATTAAAAATCTTACCGCTCCCAACGTTTCAACGGTATATATTTATAAATTAGCATTAACTAGATAAATAAATGGGTTTTTTTTTAAAAAGTGTTGTTCATTGTCCATGTACACCTAGTGATACCTATTGCATTAACTGTTAACCAGTTAAATCTTATTGTAGAGTGTGACCAATGATCGTGAAGGGGAATCGGTTGATGCATTATATTTAATTTCCAATTTGAGCTTCTAAAATAAGTTTTAAATAGTTTTGCAGGAAATGCTCTTTTACTTGTCAAGCCTCAAACCACAGTCCCTTGATATATCTTTAGGAGGGGTGGAGAGAACGAGCTAAGATGAAGGCACACACCTGGCTGCCATTTTTTGGGACATAAGAATGAACTTTGGATCTGAAGAGGGAAGAAGGGATGAATAAAGGAGGTGGAGAGAATGAACTCTGGGAAGAAAACTCATCCAGTTGTTTATGATAAAAGCATTCCACTGCCTGTTTTAGATGATATAGGAGTAAATACCTATGACACTAAAGGTCGCTGGTTACCCCGGTTCACCCGACGTGAAGAAAAACAATGCTCTGTGATGATACTGGATGTGGAAGTGATACGTAGGAGGTCAAAACATAGTTTTAGTCATGTAGTGTCTGTTTGTGAGTGACTTTCTGTTCTCCCAAAACTCTCTATAACCCCTGCGGTCATAAATAGTGCTGTTGCGCCAGACACTTGCTCCTTACTCTGACTTTTGGGTTGTTTTTTGAATTATTTATTTTGCATAGAGCACTCTGTTTTAGGAATGCCTGTAGCGTGTTCAAAAGGAAAAAGTATGTCTGCTTTGTGATAGTATCTACGACTGTGCCGATCTCTCGCTGAAAATAGTGCCGTTCTGGAACGCCGAGGCCATATTGAGAACAGGCTGGAATGAAAGAACAAGGCTACGGCAATTCAAAGCCCACACTGCCAACCGATCAGCAGGTCAGAACTTTGTATATATTCATATATATATACAGACATACCGTATAAGAATGCGAACAGTACAAGTACCGTAGCTTCCCTAAAAACAAATGTCGCACACAAATGTTGTCTTACAATGGGGGTCAAGGTGTGGGTGAGGAATCAGTCGACAAGTGAATTGAGCAGCAATATAGTAAAGTTTGCTGAACAAAGATGGGGGAAAAAATCATATCTAACTGTTACATATCCACACATTTCATGTGACGCTTCATGGCCTGCTTTATGTAGGCTATTAACATGACAAAGATAAAGTTCTCAGAAGTTCCATTCATAGCATTACATAGACAGACACGTAAAGGCAGAAGGATACGACAGGAAGGAAGATGGAGAGTTGATGAGAAGTGAAAGAGAAACACAAAAGCCTGATTGCAGGTAGTTGGCTTGCTGTTGTCTCTTTATTGTAAGGTCAGTCTCTGCGGGTTTTTGCTCCCAAGGTCATGAAGCAAGATGACAGTTAAAAGCCCCTCTGGAGGAAACTGGGGGATAGAAAAACTACTACTGTCACTTATGAGCTTAGCCTTCAGCGTCTCAGTACTCACATACACACAGCAGATAGACTCTTTTGGTTCTCAGGTGATTATATGCACATTTTCTCTTTGTTTTGCAGTGTTTAACATTACTCACGTCATGCTCATTTGTCTCCCGCTGAACATCATGATATGCTCACTATAAGGCAGCCATCACAATTTAGCTGTGAAAATGTGATTTCATTGGCTTGTTATCTTACACTTGAAGTTTGCAAAGCTCAGGAGTCAAAATGTGTCTAACAAGTTCTCGTGCCAATTCGTAACTATTTAACGCGTTGGTGAATTCATGCAGTGCACACTCTAGACTACATTTGCACGTTTTAGTAGGCTATTATCTCTCCATGGTTTGGTTGAGGGTTGAGGTTAGTGGCGGACCTTCATGTTATTATTATTTTTTTTTTTTCTAAAAATCGCACTGTACAAATTCATACAAAATCATCACCTCGTCAAATAGTTAAGCTTTTACATGAGATCGGGTTGGTTTGTTCCTGGAGCACCCCTAGTTATATTACACTACCCGATCTCATGAATGTGCGTATAAATAGTACGCCAAATAAAAATGAAAACTAGTGGTATTGATACGCAAAAATGGACATTGGCGTGTAGGCCTATATGCTACGGGATGGGTGTAGGATTAGGGTTGTGGGATAGATGCGTATCATATGCACGCCAAAGTCCATTTTTGCGTATCAGTACCACCAGTTGTTTTAATTTGGCGTGCTATTTGTACGCATTTTCATGAGACCAGGGTAGGCTATTACGAATTATCAGGGAAGAAGTGGTTTAGAAATATATGTGCTTTGATGATGTGTAAATGTGATTTCTGAGGGCAATATTTTGATTAGTAATATTCTATCTTAAACTATTTTGAACATCTCCCACTCTCCCCTAAAAATAAACAATTAAAACCTTAAAATGCTGCGTCCCTTATAGATAATGTCTGTCATTTGAGGGGATTTGTCTGGAGAAACATTAGTAAGTAGCACATTGTACATTTTTGGATAATAATAAAAAAAACAAAGTGTCTTCAGTTTCGCCATTACATTTGTTGGTGAGCCAAACAAAAGCCAAAAAACAAGTGAATTGGCTACCCTTTATATTTACATTAAGTAGTAATTGACCAAATCCTATAGTGTTAGCGCACAATCAATGAGTATAATGTTAGCCTTATGCAACTTTATGCCTTTTTGATATTCACTCATGCCAGCTGCACTCTAGTCTTTCCTCTGCCATTCCATTTCCCTTGTCATCGTGTTTCACTTCTCTAAAATGGCTACAGACAATAAATGATCATGTGGTGCGTGTGACAGGGAGATGAAACGCTCATTTGGGCCGGAACAAGTGCAGTCTCCTTCTTCCTCAGCCTCTCACGCGCTGTTCCTCGAAGATGCCCTGAAAGACACCCGTCTCCCACGCTCGGTTCAGCCACGACACACCGCAATTTTTCTGTCGTCTCCACAGCGCGCTCGTGTAGGGAGGGCTTGGCAACCGGGTGTCATGAAAACTGAGCCGTGTTAGTCTGAGTTGCGAGCCTTTTCTTATCTTAGCAGCTCGCATACAAGGAGCACCACGCACATGCAGCACAACAGAGCCCAAAAAGCAGGTTCTACAGCTCAAAACTTAACCGGTGTACTTGATTATGTTTCTTAATTTCATTCTCGTGTGAAATATATGCCGTTGTTTTTTGTTTTGTTTTGTTTTGTTCCACCCCATGCCCTCCTCTTTCCTCCTCTGACTGAAATTGAGTAACGCTACAGGTGCTGTTGTCTCTGTCTGTCTTTCTTCTTTCTGCTTTTCTCTCTTTACTCTTCTGCTTTAATTTATTGTGCTGTTTTCCTAAGGCTAATTTGCCACTGTTGCTGATAACATTGTTTCCTTTTTGGTAATATTTATCCTTCTAATTTTTTGTTAAGTTTAGTCACAGCTAATGTAACAAAACACACTGTGATGATTCCAGTATTAATAAAAGTTGTACTTAAACTGTGTGTGAGGTGAAGAATATTCATTATACCTATTTATTATCCAATATTTATTATTCATTATGCTTTGAAGTCATAATTAAGATAAGTTGAAAATGTAGCAAAAAGGTGAAATTAAGTCATAATTATGATATAAAAATCACAAATATGACAAAAGAAAATCGACTCTGTCAGAGGTTCTGTCGTACTGATTAGATGTAGGCTATTAAAAATAATTTGTTGTCCAGAGCGGCATAAAAACAAGCTTGAGTTATTATGCATAAAATTCAAGGTTTAAACGCTATATATAACTTACTTCGTGCACAGAAAATACAAAACAGAAAAGGGGTGACTGAAGTTCAGTTGAAAGTGCAAGAGGCTTGACTGAAAGTGCACAGAGTGTGCACATTTTATTTTTGACGCCAGGGGGCGCCAATGTGTTTTTGGCTAAATATGTAACTGCAATTCAACATCCAGATAGAGAAAGTTTGTTCTAAGTCTTCAAGCTATTTAGAATGTGAAGTTAATAAATAAATCTCGTCTTTCTCGCCGAAAATAAATAACTAGCAAAACCCTGTAATTAAAATCACAAGTCAGTCGCACCAATTTTGCGCTCATCAGCTTTACAATGACTTTCAACAGTGGAGAGAAAGACCGAGATTAGCAATTCAGCCTCCAGTCTTATTTGCTGAGAAAGGTCCCTGAAGGTGTATTAGACAGTCCCAGCTGCACACTGGACTGCTCAGAGCTCAAGTGTGTATCTTCAGTGATAGTCAAGTTGCTTCATCTATATAAAACACTTACGCAACTTAATTAGAACGTCTTCTGAGCTCGTCATCTCTCTGGTGGGTTCTTAAACCACACGAATGCAACTTTAATTAAAAATAAGTAGGCCACGATTAATTTAAGAAATCTTAACAATGATATTCAATGGGACAATAAAGGGATTAGAGAGTGTAGAACCAGAACAGAGTAGCCTACTATGTGCTCATTCAGTTTACCATCCCACTAATGGCATATTCACAGAAGCATACCCACGCTGGATGCTATTTGGCTGTCTACTGAACCCTGTAGGTGAGTAACATGATCTTGGTTTCCCATTTGGGTAAACTGTGCCATGTGTTGGAGGAACTAGAACGTGTCTAACAATACCCAAATCATAATGTGAAGTAGGTCATCAACTACAGTCACTATCCATCCCTTCTCCAAAAGACTTGTCATATGTAGGGTCCTAACTAACAAAAACATTCTAAGAACATTTTGCTACCTTTCCCATTAAGTTGTAAAAACATTATTTCTGAATATTCAAATTTTGCAAACATTATAAGAATGTTACGTTTGAATGTACTGAAACAAGTAGTAAAATAAATTAATAAAAAACCTTTAATGAACGTCCAACTACGTTTCAGGAAAAACATTCCATTAAATTGTTTTTGTGCTAATGTTTTGCAAACATTATTAAAGACCAGATAACTTTGAACGAACATGAGGTGGCCAAACATTTCACTATGAAGGACCAAAAATCACATGGAACTGAGGGCTGTAGGCCGAAATTAAATGTTGTATTATATTCAACTATATTATATAAAGAAATTAATTTAAAAAAATAAACACATGAATTTATATTCTCTACATTTCAGTGCAAAATTAAAGTTAAAACAAAACAAAAAGATGCATTAGAAACGAAGACATGCTTCAATGGCATGTTTTTTCCCCAAGTTATATGGCATTATGCCAAAGGTCATTATGCTAACTTTGGCTCATGGGTTCTGGTTTGGGCATCTCTGCCCTAGATGGATGGGCAGTTCATCCCAACACACAGATACACACTCTCGCTCACAACTACAAGCAATTTAGTGTCTCATGTCTTTGGACTGTCGGGGAAACCAGAGCAACCAGAGGAAACCCACACTAACACACAGAGAACTGGCACAAACAACAACGAGGAGTTTAAAATAAATGAACATTTGATTTGGGTGACACCTTATCAAATGTTTGCACTATGTTTACACTAAATTCAAAAGAAAAAAGCACCCTAACTTACATAAAACAGTACACACAGGGACTCAAATCAGTGAAGGTGTTTTAATCTGCTCATTTACATGAACCATCCAAATGAACAAGTTAGAATGAATCAGACTTTCCAATGCAGAGAGAGAGAGAGAGAGAAAGAGCGAGGATCCGAGGATGCTGTTTACTTATTTCCTTAGCTAAGACTGATTATGCTACTGCTAGCTTACTCCTTTAAAAAATAGCTTAGTTGGCATTAATATTGCCACTATTTTAGTTAGTTACTCCCCAGCACTGCTGTTACCCAACTTTCCTATTGGAATTACTGAAATCTCCTTCATTTGAAGAATCCTTCATAGCAAACCTGGTGATGCGGATCACATGAGAGCGGCCCTTCCACGCTTGACCCCTTCACCTCAGATAACTGAGAGCTTTCGAAGGGTACGAGTTCACTCACCATGACAAGAGGAGCCACTAATCTGCCCCTCACACCCCCTGACTGCTCTTATTGCCCGTAATAAATTTATATCTATCGTCTTCCACCCTTCTCCCACATGTGTGGATGTGTTCAATAAAATGTGAAATGAAATTCGTGTCCACTCGGTGC
>JAUZSZ010000095.1:27844315-27854404 GCA_034780575.1 Labeobarbus marequensis | reverse complement strand
ACAACATTACCCACGTGCTCAAACCAGACACTGACATCTGGTGGCCAACCAGAGTACACCCACCAGATACGTGACATTGACAGCACTAATAGATAGATAGATAGATAGATAGATAGATAGATAGATAGATACAGATATAGAGATAGATAGATATGCATACATTTTGTTGTTGCTTGAAAGCAAATTGACTTCCTTTTGGGTGACCCCTAGCAAATTTGACTGAAGTAATATTTACTATTAAAAAATGCATGCATACATACATGCATAAAGACATAAAGAAATAAAACATTGACAAACTACTTGCCAACATTTGTTTTGAAGAATTTCAGCTTTTAATCATGTTTTTTCGTTGTATTGTAACACCACCTTGACTTTGTTTTTTGTTTTTTTACTGAAACAACCACAAAATATCATAATTATTTTAAGAAATTGGCAACATGTTCACTCAGAGGTTGCACTACATATACTATGTGTGTCAGTTTGACATTTGACGTTTTTTAACACTAGATTGATATATTACAAACCTCTGTGGAAAGAGCTCTTTTAGTTTTATCTTTATCTTCTTTCTTTTTCCCCACAGTGTGTAAAGGGCAACAGACATTGTGCTCTTGCTTGTGGTCATGATTTAATAAGCAATATCCCATGAATTATTGGACTGAACTAAGCTACACGTTCTCTCTTACTTTCATTTATCTCCCTAAATATTCATTCATGCCTCTCCTGTTGTATTTTCTCTGGTGTTTTTCTGTTTTCTTCACTTCTAATCCCTATTAACATCCTGTACTGGTGGAATGTTTTTAAATTAATACAACCTTATAAGTTTCTATATGAATCACATTTTTAATTTTTGTATCCCTCAGTAGTTCCAGACACAAAAATGGGCCTCACATCATTGACCCATATTCGTTTTGTAAGTAGTATGTAATAATTTGCATTATAAGAAGTAGCTATGAAGGATAATATTGGTGATAAAAGAGTTTTTTTTTATGCGTCTGTACGTATGTTGTAATTCTTACTGTATGAATTTGAAGATTATTGAGCTTGTGCTTTAGTAACATAAAGCAGGCGGGAAAACATGGCAGCTTAATGCTTTTGTTGCCCTTTTTTCCTGTCTCTAAATGCTGATTAATTTTCTTCCGCCGTGGCTTTGATCCACAGCTATTTTTTACTGCTATTCTTGTCTTTTAATGACATTGATTTATGCAGTCATTTGGCAGCTTGTGTTTTCTCATTCCTTTTGTCCGAGTGTGGTTTTAATTCCGTTTCCATAACAACCTCAAGGCCGGTCCAACACTGTTGTATATTGTCTTAATCCCACATTGTTGCTTTTCGGCTTTACTTATTACACTTACGTGCTTCTGTTTTCAGCCTTGTTAGTGAGTTTCTCTTTCACTCTCTCTCTCTTTCTCTTACACAAACCCTCCTTTTTTATTTCCTCCATCATTCCTCCATCTGTTTCCCATCGTCCAGGTGAAATATTTCCTTTAAAATCTCTAATGCATGTCTTTCGCTGTGTGAATCTGGAACCACCAGCTGCAGTGCCGGTACAGTGAGCAGAAAGGAAGTTTAGGAACTTTATTCAGAAGGAGGCTGTGATGTTTATCAGTTTTGCACGATCGCTGATGGCCCTCTGGCTCTAGCATGGCATTCATCCATCTATCAGAGCTCCAGAGAGGCCTTGACCAGCTTCCTCTTTCTCCCCCCAGGCTCTCAGTGTCTCTATCCATCTCTCACACAGGGAGAGCTTCTGACTGGCAGGTCATGTTAAGCAGCTCCTCATACAGGCACCCTGATGCTCTCACAGTGCTTATAGGAGCATTTAGGGTGAGCAAAACAGTCCTGCTTTTTAGCAAAGAGAGTGTGAGTGTTCATGCACTTCAGAGTACTGTATATGCTGTAAAAACAAGTTGCTATAAATTTGGTACAGAATGCAAACAAGTTTGATTTGGGTGGTATAAAGATACAGTGTAATGTTAGAATTGTGTCAGCTGGTAAAGGAGATCTGCAGTGCAGTTTAATAAAGAAGAATTTTAACCAGATGCAGAAACCTGTAGGTTGTATTGTAGATAGACACTTCCAGTATTGGCAGCATGTTTATGTTTTGTGTTGTAACACCACCTTTTATCTATTTATTTTTTATGGTCACTTATTATTAATTTAGTTAGTTATTTTAAGGTCCAATTCTCACTATTAACAAACCATTAGCTATCACCTTTGCCTCAGAAAACTCCTAATTTACTGCTTATTAATAGTTAGTAAGGTAGTTGTTAAGTTTAGGTATTGGTTAGGATTAGGGATTTAATATATATTCATGCAGAACATGCACTTTATAAACAATAATAAACAGCCAATATATTCATAATAGGCATGCTAATAAGCAACTAGTTAAAAGTGAGAATTGGTCCCTATACCAATGTGTTACCTTTTTTATTTATAGAAAATTAAAAACATGTTCATCTAGAGGAGAAGATAAATAAAAAAACTGACAGATGATTGTAATGAAAGTGATTTATTTATAAAGGCTTCAAATGTGGCTCATCCAGTCGTATTGCTATTGTGTTTTTTTTTTTCCCTTGAAAATGTTATGTAATGTTAAGCTGTCTTTGTACTGATGCCAGACTTATCATTCATTTGTTATGAATAATCTTTCTTTTTGTTTTGCTTCAAGCCCTGCCCCACCCACCAGCCCACACTGTCATTTTTATGTCGCTACAATATTGAAAAATAGACATTATGTTTACATGCTACATCTATTCATTTGGCAGATGCTTTTATCCAAAGAGACTTAAAAATGAGGAACATCACAAGTAATTTATCATAAAAGCCAACCATATCTGTAGTACACAAGCTAGAGCAAAAGAGATTTTTTTCTTTCTTTTTAACAGTTATTAACCACTAAAAAGGTTTAGTTTTTAAAAACGTCTAAGCTAATTAATTTCACAGAAGACAAAATCATGACTTGCCTTCTTTGAATCAACCTAAATGCATCAAACAAAACTAAATTTAAGGGTTATTTAAGGTATAAAAGACTCCTTGAGGTAATAACATAAGGTTAACAGTGTAGGAAGAGTCTTTACTTATGGTTGTGGATGTATAGTTATGTAATATATGTTGCTATATATAATATAAATAGCTATATTGTGAGATATACTGTTACTGTGAAATAAGATTGTGGCCATGCCACCCACTCAACAAGTCAAACTAGATTTTGGTGGCACGAAATTGTCTTGGCTGTCTTGTAGATAATGACCTGTGCATAAGTTTGAACAATGCTCTGGATGTGGTTGAGTCAACGGTGTGTTTTGTTATGAGCAGCTTTTGCTGTATACAAAAAACAGAGTGACCTTATAGACTGTTATGAGTCTGGATTAGCTGAGACACTCCTGACACACCTGAGGGATTTGCTTTCTCTCTCTCTCTCTCTCTCTCTCTCTCTCTCTCTCTCTCTCTTTATATATATCGATCTTAATATGGCTCTCTCTTGCCCACCTCCTCTATCTATTAATCTATTATTAATAATCATTTTATATTGATCCAAAGCTAGAGCTTAAGTTAATCTTTTTCTAAGCCTCCCCCACTAACTGCCACTTCTCTCGCTCAATCTTTCTCTCTTTTTCTGCTCTTCTGTGTCTCCCCAGTAGAGTGTAAGGCAGCAGGTGTGCTGTCACAGGCAATGAAAGGGCCAATCACCTGGGGAATCAAAGAGCCCGTGACTCTGTCACTCGACACATCTTCTGACAGACAGCCCACTATTTATACCTCTCAGGGAAAAAGTGAGAGCAAGGGAGGAATTTCGTTAAAAAGAGGAAAAAAAAAGACATAAATGGAAATGGGGAGATGCGTTTGAAGGGGCGACTGAACGAGTGTGAAAAGTAACGAAAGGGAGAAGGCACTGGCGTGTTGTTTCTGTTTTATGGCTAACATGCTTTTCTTTCTTTTTGTCCTTTAGCTTTTTTCGTTCATGCATTTCCATGATGATACCGTGTCGTCCATAAATGTGTGCTGAAACTGTCTTTACTTCTGTCGCTTTGCAAGGCGATGATTGTGATAAAGAAGGAATGTTTAATGAGACGACGCAGCAGCTAAACATAGCAAGCGCTGCCATGAGGAAAACACTCCACTCATTAGTATCTGCCATTCTCTCCAACTTGCATGTAAATGTGTCTCTGCATCTGTGATGTTTTGTAGCTCACATTTTTTGTGAAAAATAAACATCAAAATTTCTGAAACTGTTCTGAGGACGTGCTGTGAAGAAACCCATATCATGACACAGTCATGCAGGGCCAATGCGGGGCCTTATGATTTGTGTCTTGTAAACTGAAGATACCAAACAAAATCGTCAATTAAAATAAACAACTCCAGCTTTTTTTAAATGTTTTTTTTTTTCTTTTGTGCTCTTCGCCTTCTCTGGTTTTATTTGATTTGATACATTTGCAATTACAGACATTTCTCAGTACGGTTTGAGTGAATTGAATATGAGTGTTGAAATCTCTATATTTACAGGTCCAGACTGGTATACAGTGAGGGTGGATTTGATGGTGATGGATGTCAATGATAATGCCCCAGAATGGACAATGGTCCCTTTCCCCTACCTCAGTGTGGTCTCTGCTAATGCTCCACCAAACACTCTAGTCTACGAGCTTCAAGCCAGAGATGGTGATGAGGGCGTCAACGGAGAGGTGGAATACTTCCTGTCTGATGGTAAGCAGATTTCCCATCTGTCTTCTTACTTTATATCAATGTTGAAAACAGTTGTGTAATTTTTTTTTTTTTCTGGTTTCTTAGATAAGTAGAAAGTTCAAAAGAATAGCATTTAGCTGAAATAGAAAGCTTTTGTAACATTAGAAATGTCTTTACCATCACTCTTGATCAATTTAATGCACCCTTGCTAAATAAAAGTATTAAGTTCTTTCATTTCTTTCAAAAAGAACTTACTGATCTCAAACTTTTGAACGGTAGTGTATAATGTTATGCAAGCTTTTTATTTCAAATAATTGCTGTTCTTTTGCTATAAATGATATTCTTTCCAAAGAATCCTGAAAAAATAAAAATGTACACAACTGTTTTTAATATAATAATAACAGATTTTTCTTGAGCAGCAATTCAGCAAATTAAAATTATTTCTGAAGGATCATGTGACACTGAAGACCCTTCTATATGCTATTCTATAATAATAATTTGTATTATTAATTTAATTGTGACACTTTACTATGAGACATAATAATATGTAATAATTTGGTGCTTATATAATATGTTAACATTATTTAATGCATTAACTAACAATGAGCAACATTCATTTATGAATTAAGGCAAGTATTTATTTACAAATTTACAGCTTTTCATTGCTCATTTATATTTGCTCAGAATACATTAATATTAATTCATACAAGTTGGATATACAAGTTAGATGATAATGCATTAAGATCTGAGCCAGTTGAACTTTATTGCACAGTGTCACCACCATAAAATATGCATTTCATTTGCACGACTATGGAGAGATTTGTTATACAACAGGAGGTGATGGGAGATTTGAGGTGGACAGGAAGAACGGTCATGTGCGGACGACAGGCCTCCCCCTGCAGAGAGACAGAGAATACCTGCTCACAGTTGTGGCTGCTGATCGGCAGGGCAGCCGCAGTCCTCCCGCTGTAGTGTCCATCATCGCAGGCCCAAGAGCTCCTCAATTCACCAACGTGTCTTATACAATTTCCATACCAGAAAACACACCAGAAGGCCAACCGTGAGTAAACCCGTAACACACACTCGCATAAACACACACCCAATCTCGTAAATGCAGCAAATCTTATTTCCATAGTGTAATTCTAGCACACCCTAAATGCATCTCTCACGCCATGAGAACACCGCTTATCCATCAGGGTAACAAATAGAAACAGGATCATGCTGCACTTACAGCCATCCGTGCGCCCTCTGCTTCTCGCTGGAGCGTAGCTTGTGTGAGTCATCGTGTACTACATGATGCAAAATTCATGAAATAATGATCTTGGACTATGTCAGGGTACTGTGATATGAATTAAAGATGCATGAACATCAGAACTTTGTTTCGCTCATATAGACAGCCGTGAGAGGTTAACCATTACATTACCTGTTACACTAGGTAATGTATACGATAAAAGCCTCTCTGTTTTTTTTTAAGTAATTATCTCATTTATTTATTTTAATTTGCTCCCACATACTGTATAGGTGACAATTGTGTAAAATTAATTGTGTAGCCCTTTGATATTAGATGAGTCACTGTGAAATGACTTGCATGATGCTGCTACAGGGAAGAATGATTAGCCGTGCCCTACACAGATGTATTAAATCAGGCTTTGCCTTGTAGCGAATTATCCTAAATCCATGTGGAATAAATACCTACTAGATCCGTTTATGGCAGCTGCATGTCATTAAATATGCATTGCATGCTGCGGTGTATTATTTTCCTCATACACACCTGTAATTCCGCCATATTGTTGCTTTCATTAAACATAGACTCGGCACCGGTAGGCAGATCTTGCTGAATCTGCTTGACTTCATCCATAGCTATACAAAAAACGGTTAATGTTAGGATAAGTATATTGCTCATGGCACCAAAGTGGGGTGACATTAATCTTATCCCCAAACGCTCTGGTCTCTGCCAGACAGCAGAGCCACACCAAGCCAACACGCAAGCTCTGCCAATGGGAATGAAGTTGTAATAATCACAATACCTGAAAAGAAGTCACATTTACCTTAATTTGTCTGCCAGTCGGCCATTAAGCTTCTGTGGGATTACCAAAATACATTCATGTCAATCTTGACTGCTTGACTGCATGATTATTATAATTTTGCCTTCATTTTCTAGTCTCTGAATGTATAAAAAAACGGAAAAATTGAAAATTAAGTGAAACGTTCCCATAAATGAATGATATCTTTAACAGACTGCCCCCCCCTCCCAGAAATGCTCATAAAATCATATATTTTCATATAAAATATTATATAGGCTTTTTTTTCTTTACATAAGAAGAAGAAGAATCTTATATCCTGATCCCTGATCTTATCCCAAAGTTGTGTATATCTCATTTAAAATGAATATTACCACCCATACCGTGGCATTTGTAACTGGTGATGAAGCCATCAAGAGCCAATTAGCATATGACATCACTGACCTAAAACCTTTGCTTAAACTTTTACTGAGGCAATAAATTTTGAATTTGTTGAGAACTTATTGAGAATATATTAAGAATTTTGTGTCCCACGGCAAACAAGATGTATGATTTATGGTTGCGGTTAAATGATTATCCTACACTAATAAATGCCGTGATATTTTCATTCTCATTGCTGAAGAGTTACAATCAGCTATAGTCTATCGCTGTTAACTTGATTTATAAATATTTGTGTATTTTTCCTACTTTGATACTGCTTAAAATGTCATGAAATTGCAGTGATACACTTTAATTGCTGGATTTTATGTTTTCATTATCTGAGTCTAAGCACTAAACATGATTTGACCCAGTGAGTAAAAAACAAGGAGAAAGAAAGTGATAATAACAGTGATCAGTAAGGCAGATGGAAATCACAACAGAGGGTTTTTTTAGCATCCAGATGAGACTAAGTGAGAGGTATTTGATCTATGTCTTCCAAAATGAGGAGAAACTTTTCCATTTCCAGTTGTTTTCTTCAGTAATGGGTTCATTTTGCTCCCAATGTATATGGTAACCAGCACAGTACTGTATGTTCTTTGATGCTGTGTAATTGTAAATTGTTTATACTATATTTATACAGGCTCAATGAGCCTGTGGTCAATCTCTTACCTGCTGTACCCATTTCGATTTATCTTTACATTTATTTCCACAACAAACAATCCCCCACTTACCCACACTCAGTTACAACCACATGTATAAAGAAATAATGCATTCACTTTGGAAGTTATATTGATAGAAACTTATATTCAACAGATATCTGTATTGGCTCAGATGTCCTTGGTGCACTTATCATTTTATTTAATACATTCTTCTTTGCTTTTATGTTTGTTCATTTGTAGTACACCATAATCAGAGTCAATAATCATAACTGATTACACCATAATTGATTTTTATCAATCAGGTTGTCTCTCTCTCCTTGTCTTTTCTTATCCAGCTTCCTAGTCACTCCAGCAGTGTCCTTCCAAAAACAGCCAGTAACTTACAGCTTGCTCATCAATCCCAGCAGTCTTTTCAGCATCCAGCCAGAGACGGGGGAGATCAGTCTGACCCGTACTATAGACTATGAGAGCGACCAGCACCGCTACCTGCTGCTGGTGCGGGCCAGCGAGAATCAGGACAGTCTCAGCAGTGCTGCCGAGGTGAGTGCTCTCATATGCTAATGATGGATTTATTTATTTATTTTGCCCCTTTGGTGCTTATATATTTTATATATTATAGATAGTTCAATAAATAGCAGTTAAATAAATGTACAGTATAGTGGAAAAAGATGACTGAAGATATCTGCAGTAACGACTGGTATAATTGATCATCACAAGTGGTTGTTTGATGGTAAAGGATTCATGTTATTCACTCATCCACAAATGAATAATTGCAAGATTTCAGAACCTTGTATGCTTTTGGGTGTCCATATACAGTGAGTTTTTATGCAAAAACGATATGGTTGAAAGGATAGATAGCTAGGTAGTAGGGATGTAACGATATCAAAATCTGACAATACAATAATATTGTGATGTGAAGTCCATGATACGATATTTATTGCAATGTAAAAAAAAAAAACTAATGAAGAATTGGAAAAAAATTAAAATTTTGTGCGTTTTAAAGTTAAAATATTCTATCTAATGCACTTTGAGAGTTCAAAATTAAGAGCTCCAAGCCATGTTCTTAACTAAGAAAACTTAATTCAGTGAACTGACTTGTACCTGAACTTTAAAGGAGACTCAACCCTCTTTTTAAGTGTGGTATACTGTCTCAGTCTAAATTACATTCACACTGGTGTTTTAGGAAGCTGTCGGGTAGATATTGCTGAGAAGCCAGGAAGGAACTAGGAAGGTGCAGTACTGCAGGGTAATTTCCAGTTGCTCGTGTTTATTAGAGACATGCCACCAACCAGTGATGATTTGAGAGTGATATTTCAAGCAAAACAAAAGGTATAAACAAAATAACAAAAACACAACAAAACAATCAGTGACGCTAAAAAACACAAAGAAAAATCCTGTCAACAGCAAAAACTACAGCTCAAACCACTTGTAGGGGCACTACTTTCAATTTAAACACATCTCACAGCAGACATGCACTTCAAGTCAAACAGTTTCAGCTTTCTGCTCCCACACCACCCTTACAACAACAAACACACTGATTAAATAGTCTATTTTCCTGCCAGACATTAATGGCACGAACGATTCCCATGGGGGAGCACGAATTCCAGAGTACATATCACAATACATATTTCCTCAAAAAAGAAATATGAAAGAAAAATACATATAACACAAATGTAAATACCAAAGAAAACACTGCTTATATGCAACATAACCACACTGAAACAGAATTATACATTTAACCAATGTGTTATCACATCTCCCAGCACCTCCCATTTAGAAAATGGAACGATCTTAAACACGGAAGGGTTCCGGTTATGCGCGCTTCCTGAGCACTCCGTGCCCAAACTGGAGCTGACAGGTAAAAATGGTCTACACATCCACGACAACTATACTTATAAATATAAACAAATAAATCATACAATACAATAAAGTACTGTGAAACACACATGGTCTCTTGTTGTTTTGCCTCTACAATTATTACAAGTCACAGAAACAAAGTAACACTTACAATATGTTCATAAAGTTATGATGTTCGTAGTTCATGGGACATAATCCATACACATTTTGTCAATGAACACTTTAAAAACATTGCTTCCTTCCAAACAGCCACAACATAAACACAGTCAGATATTAAACTGGCGCTTTGGTGATGACGTCATCATCCCCATCGTTATCACACAAGCCAAACTAATTATAATAGAATAATAATAATAACAACAATGACAGTAATAGCCAAGTCAAGTCAAGTCAAGTCACCTTTATTTATATAGCGCTTTTAACAATACAGATTGTGTCAAAGCACTTAACAA
>JAUZSZ010000095.1:27262341-27273596 GCA_034780575.1 Labeobarbus marequensis | reverse complement strand
GAAACTATTGGTCTGCAGACTAATATGATGAGCCTTGCTTTCCGTATTATGAAAATGTGTCAACCGCTAGATATTTTGTTGTATCGTTTATACTGCGGTGTGTTATATGTGCGCCACTTTTAGTAGACATTTCATTTACATGAAAGCGACACAAAAACATAATGAGAAGAAAGAGAGCTGGATATGGCCCAAACAATTGAAATTAATAAAAATTTAAGGCGTGTGACACAAAACAGTGTTTATTCGCAACAGTACAGAATACTGTTGAGAGTTGTTGTTTTTTTTTCCACTGGTGTGAGACGTATCATTCGTTGGTTATGTTATGTTTGGATTCATCTTGAAAGAGAAAATAGCATGAGAAAATAATTAATTATTTTAAGCACCTTTCAGCTGTGAAGTATTAGATACAACGGATTATCCAAAAAAAGCCATTACACCATATTTTCAACTGATTTCCTGTAAAAATAACTATATTGTGGTATATAACATTGTGATATAAAATTACTCATTCCATAATAAAGGGATTTTATTCATAATACGGCCCTACTTTTTTAAATTTATTTATTTTTTACCGCAGAACTAATTTTGAATGCTAGTTTATGTTAGGGCACTTCAGAATGTTTAAAATGTTTTCCTAGCGTCCCTGCTCTGCTCTCGGTACATAATCAATTGTAAGTTCAGTCACTGGCTCTCAGTAAATGTGTAGCTAAATGGCTTATCAGCGTAATCTCTCTTCGCAGTTGCACTTGTGTCAAACATGGGTTTAAGTGATTTATTGAGTCGCTGTGAGGTTATATATTGACCTGGTCCTGGGTCAGTCCCTATAGCTGCTAGTTACGCACTGAAGTCAAACATTACACTAACCCTCACCACTGATTGCCGATGCAAATTGTTACATTTTTTTAAAAATTGTTTATAAAGTAGGAAAATTTGTTTTAGTGGTAGTAGCATTAAACTACTTTGCTGCGAGCATTCATGCATATTTTATGTAGTTATTTTGAGTTTCTAATTTAATTTATTCTTGTATTTTAAGAAATTTTCATTCTTGCTGTTGCTTAACATATTTCTTATATTTTCATTTAAGAAAAAAAGGAAGAAACTACTGGGTGCAATTCACTCCTCCCCTCTCCTGTGGCTGTCTGTGGCGCTTTTTGATGACACGGTCCACATAACGTCGGCTGTGCGCTTGAGAGGATGTCCCTCTCCCGGCTGATAAGGCCCCCACTGTTTATGAATTCCTCTGGCTCGATCCAGTCACCCAACCCTGGAATTCAGTGGGGGAAAAGTTTGTGTGCCAGAGTACGTCTCTGTGCTTTCAGCTGTGCGTATAAAACCACAAATGTTATGACGCTGACGATCTTGCCCGCTTATCTTTACCGTAGCGCGTTAAGTACACATATGCATGTCTGAGCAGGAGGTATTTCACTGTGTGTGTGAGTGGATGCGAAACGAAGGCTTTGAATGTCTCAAATTAATTTTTGGCTATGTAATTGAATTGCCTACATGCTGCACATGAGTGTAGCAGTTGGGTCAGAGATCTAGACGTACAGCTGTCCCACTCCCAGCAATCATTACAAATCACCATAATAACACATACACTGCTTTATTCCTGTAAAAAAGCATATATATATATATATATATATATATATATTTTATATTTAGCTATGCGTGCACTAATATTATTATGGTTTATAGAGAATACATTTGGATTCAGTATTAAAGCTGCTCTCAATTTTTCACTATTCCTCCGTTAGTAGTGTTTCTATTGTAGGCTGAGGGGGAAAACAATCTGTTATACCTCTGGCTATGTTTTGTGTTTGTGTGTGCGTGTATTTGGGGTGTTGGGGACTGCTGTGGCTGTGTGTTTGCTTATCTCTCCATCGTGACACAGGGAACTGCGCTACATTAATACCTGCGATAGGGACTGTCTGCCTCGCACCTCTCTACAATGCAGATAAGCTTCAGCTCTGGAGGATTATCAACAGAGCCCGCGCTCACACACACATACACACATGCTTTATTTATTGTTTGGAGGTGCTGCAAGAAAAGAGAGAGTGTAGAAGTGGTAGTGGAAAAAAAAACATGAGACTAGGGAGAAGATGGTATCAAGCAAAAATTGGCAAACTTTAGAGTCTTTTTTTATCTTCCCTGATTCACACACATACTCACACAAAGATTTGTTCAGGAAGAAGGGAGTGTTCATGCTGTCTGTCTTTGTCTCGCAGGTTTTTTATTCCACTGGAGTGAAGGGTGGTGACGTCTTTTGAAAGTTATCATGATAATGATATATTATGTGATTGATAAAATATAAAATGAAATAAATACAATTAATCCGAACATCAAAGAATAAGCGGTTAGCACACATGTTCTGACATATCAAGCTGTGACGTTCATATGCAGGCGACTCCGGTTCATATCCTGATCCTGCACTTCTTGTCTTCCTTCTGCAGTCATATACATAATAAAGCAGCTAAATTAAAATGAATAAAAATGACTAAAAACCTCTTAATCTTTAAAACTGACCTTGAGCTAAGCAGTCTCAATTCTCATTGTTTTTTTGGAGCAAGTTCGGCTTCCAAAGCAGGTGTTTCAGAACATCTGTGACATTTAGAGTTTCTCATTCTTTCAGTAAGCGAGGAAGGCGATGTGTGTATTGTTTATGCTTCATATTATTGAGGAGACCACGACCATACATGTGCAGCATTCACAGAATTTATGATTGTTTTTTATAAGGCGACACTGTGGTTCTTTGTAGCGTGCAGCAGCGTCTGTGCTGCAGGTTATTGCAGGAACCGTGGTTTTTGTTAGCAGCCGTGAGTTGTGTTCAGAGTGTGTGTGTTTGTGTGTGGTATTGATTGTATTGTGGTGTTATTGTGAGGTTCATGGCCATGGCGCGGTTCTCTGAGCTCCCCTGTGGAGTTCCATCCTGCAAACACAATGCCAGGTGGTAACTCTTCCTCATCCTTACTGCATTCACAACAGACAAGCTGATTAGCTTTTGTATGCGTGTGTGAGTGTGTGTATTTGTGCACATTTTTATCCACAGTGTGATTAATTTACAAAACATTCACATCAAGAACACACAGTTTAAAAGAGCTTGTACATCTAAACATCTAAATACAAGCCTTTAGTTCTTTGAGCTTTGACACACTTTCTCAAACACACACACACAAACACAAAGGGGTCGGTTTTAACACTCTGAGTTTCAGGGATCATTCTTTGGCCTGTTTCATTTATGTTCGTTTGTCGTTGTGTGATAATGAGATAATTAAATGTGGCGTCCCTCTTCCTGCTATATTTCATTCCCCCCCTTTTTGGAGCCGTGGAACAGGCCAGGCCTTTGAAATGGATACTCTATCAGTTCCCAGCCCAGATCAGTGGCCCTGCGGCCCTTAGGACTCAACGGGGAGGGGAGGAGAGGGCCCTGCGGCACTCGACCAATCAGAGCGTGGCCCCCACTAAGAGGTGTTGATGGCTATGTAGCACTAGCTATCCATCATTCACTGTGATTTTAGGAATAATTTGTCTGTAATGCAATATCAAAGTAAACGAATGCCCTTTTAGAACGAATGCCATTTTAAAAGTTCTAGAGTTGCATTTTAATTTCAGTCATGCAATAAATCATAGAAAGACAAACAGAATAATCAAAGTTTTATTCCAAATAAGAGCTCAGGTTTTGAAATATCAAATTAAGCAGAAAATATGCAAGATGCAATATGACACCGAGGGAAACAAACCTCGTTGAAGAGTTCTGAAAATTGATTGATATGTAGCACCTTGGTTTCTCATCACTTAAATATAACCCAGATTTTATTGCAATTTTAAACTATTTTAAGTAATAACAACAACAGTTATTACAATTTACTATAGTAAATATAAAATACATATAAACGAATGTAACATGAGTCTCAATCAGCTAGATATTTTATTGAATATACAGTATCTTTACAATATTTTTCTTCTCATTGATTTAAAAGTAAAATCAAGAGAGATTAATGCCATGATTATTTATTTAATGAAAAGCAATAATCAGCCGATTTAAATACAATCATAGTGCAGTGACTTTATTATAAGAAATTCTTTTATTACCCTTTAAAAGCATGCAATGCCTTTCTGCTTTGAGGAAAAATATACATAATTATACTTCCTCTAGAACAGGATGAGACTGATAAAACCTTATTTAGTTTGATGATTTAGATATCACTATTTAAAATAACGTTGTGTATTTTGTTGTGTACGTTTATCTGTGTGTGTGTGTGTGTGTGTGTGTGTGTGTTATGCAGCAGCTAACTGTCTGAATTGGTGGTGTCTTAATTGCACATCCTGTTTACATCGTATTGTGTTTCATTTCGGCACGTAGCACACAAGCGGGTTTCCTCCACCCTGCACTTTCTTTTATACGTGTATAATATAGATTATCTCTGTCGATCTGTACATATAGAAGTGCCACAAATATAAGAGAGAGAAGGGCAGGAGATAAAGATAGTGAAATAATGACTGTAGCATCACAGTGACCTGGTGTAGCCGGGCGACATTTTTAAACGTCTC
Organism: Labeobarbus marequensis; assembly: GCA_034780575.1. Taxonomy (NCBI): domain Eukaryota; kingdom Metazoa; phylum Chordata; class Actinopteri; order Cypriniformes; family Cyprinidae; genus Labeobarbus; species Labeobarbus marequensis. The sequence goes on along the minus strand of JAUZSZ010000095.1, from coordinate 27,269,048 downwards.
AAAGCAAAGGTCCGCAGCAGTGCTGGGACAGCTATAACGAGAGCCGTTCTCTCGTTAACAGTTGAAGCCTGTAAAGAGAGTGAACAGGGTCCTCTGCCCTGGGCCCCAGTTTTATGAGCTGAGAGAATGTACTGCCAGAGCCGTGTCTGCTTATCTGGACAAAAAGAAGCCAGTTTCACGCCTCGCTTTCACACACGCTGAGGAAAATGTGCTATTTACAACAGTATAATTCAGTGACTCTTTACCTTTCTGTATTTTATCTTTGTGGTTTTGTTTCTGTTGTTGTTCTCTGGCTATTCCCAAAGAGTTCTGAGAATTTCGTGGAAGGAAAAAAAAAAGAAAAAGTAAATACTTCTCTGGTAGACCATCAACATATTTCCCCACCCTTATTAAGTATGTGATATTAAGTTCTTAAATCTGTTGTTGGCTACAGCGGGTGTGTGTACACAGATGCGTGAACGCGCCCTCGTAGCTATAGGCCTAAAATGAACACTAAGCATAAGGTTAAAGGCTCCTTAGGTGGCCGGGCCTGATGTTGGCACAGTTTTAATATTATTTACGAGGCTCCTGAAGAAAAGCATCATTCCTTTCCTTGGCTTTTCATTAATAATCACAAATAATATCCAGAGCAGAACATTAGCCCATAGCAGCTGCGAGAAGATGACACATGCATACTTACAATGAACGAATCCAAGACATAATGTCATTTTTCTCTGCCAAAACCCAGAGAGCATCTTTCTCTCCCTCTGAATATGCATTTCTGTAATTTTCTGGTCGACGAGGATAAACAAATAGTGTGTTAACTTCACAAGAATCAGGCTACTGCTAATATCCTGTCATGTGTCCATAGCTGGAGAGCTAGCGTATTTCTTAAGGTATAGATCAAATGAAGCCATTCAGAAAACGATGTTCTGTTTTGGCGCTTCTGATCTCAGATCTGTTTTCTAACTACACCTCCAGAACGATAAACCTGACCCCAGCCCCACGGCCAAGGGCTGCGAGGCACTGAACGGCTACACGGCTATAAGCAGAGTGTCTCTCTCACTGGCTGTTTTCACAGGGGGGTGGGGGGTGTCGAGGAGGAAGGAGGGGGGCTTGGTGCACATCACTTTTTATTAGCTTAATAAATCACCTTTGTTGTCAATCAAGGCACAGAGAATAATTGGATATGGTTGAAGCCTTGCGTGATGGATTATAAATCATTCCAGATTAAATTAAAAGATAATGCACAAACTTAATGGTTTGTGTTTTGCAGTCTAAATTGCCTCGGAGCAGTGTTGTTTTCTCGCTTTATTGTGTGCCGTTTTTCTCGCCTCTAAAACCCTGCACGTTTGCCTGCCTTTTGCCGTCCTGCCTCCACCGAAGCTAAGCGCGCGTATGTGTGTATCTCCTCGTGTGTCGTTGTGTGTAATTTTCTTCATCTTCTATGATGTGTCTGTGCGCCGGCGTGTTGTTTCTGCGTCTGGTTTTGCTTAGATTATGTGTCTGTTTTCACGTCTGCCCTGCAGCCCGACGGCGGACTCTCGAACAATATCATAGCCAATCAGTCCCCTCCCAGCTCATCTACACCCTCTGCCCTGTCTGCCTCCAAATCAGAATAAGGCAAATCTCTTTCTGTTTGCCTCCGTGGCCCAGCTCGATGCTAACAGATTAACCCTGACATCCTCAACAAGCAGGGCTTGCTTCTCAGGTGCCATCCAATGAGAGAGAGAGGGAAAAGTCGACCCAATAACGAGCCGAGCAGGAACTAAGGCGGCAGAGGCAGAGAGGCTATATCCTGCGCATTAGCGCCACGGCTGCCCTGTCCGTTTACGTGCTGACAGATCCACTATTATCATAATCGGCCCGAGAACATGACGGGATGCTGAAGCGATGATGTCGTTTTATTTACGGGCGAGGCAGCCCCCCTCTCTGCCCCGCGCTCACGGACCACGTACCCCGACAGGCCGGCATGAGCAGGCGAGTAGGTCAAATGACATCTTTTGATCAGAGCTGTCCAAAGAGATCAGAGGAGAGTGGCAGGTAATGGATACCCAGTGACACGCTGAATGGAGAGAGCCAGCGACTAGATGACTGCATGTCTCCCATTAGGAGCATCTCGCTCTCTCTATCTGGCTCGTCTTTGCTTTGCAGGCCCACTCTCTCTGTGTATCTACATCCCCCCTCCTTCTCCCTCTCTCTCTCTTCCAAGGCCTTCAGATTGACGTCTCGATGTAGTACCTAAATCAGTGGACTGCCACCGGCTAACAATCTGCATTATGGGTTAGAAAATGCCTATTATTTTGCTGCCTAACGTATCTGCCAAGTTCAGGGCTTGTGTACGTGGGAGAGACACAGCCACTTTTTTTCATTTCAAATCAGAGATCTTGTCTATTTTCTGTCTTTGTGTGTTTGCGGGAGGGATGGGTCACGATTGTGGCTTGTTGGGCGACTTGTCCGTGGTTGAGATTTTTTATTTTATTTTGATGTTTTAAGTGTGCTGCGTTAATTAGCTTGCTAGGAGCATGTTTTAGCTGACACATTAAAGCAGCACCGCTGCAGTTACACATTCAGATGGAATGGTCTTTGGCCGTTGCGTCATGTCTTGCACTGAGCGTCCCGTCATGGCATGTCAAATTAAAAGTAGTCAAACTATTAAAAATGCAAGAACATGTATTATGTAAACGCCTTCTAAAAACATGTTCCTTAAAGGGATAGTTCAACCAAAAATAAAAATTATTTCATCAGTTATTCGCCCTCATGTTGTTCCAAGCCTGTGAGACTTACTTTCTTCTGTTGAATAAGAAGACTCTAGTAAAAAGTAAGATATTTAAAATACATTTATTTCGTACTACGTATATTTTAAATCTATTAACATGTTTACTGACATATCACTTGAGACTCGCTGATATATATATAAAAAAAACAATAATTATATATATTAACAATAATTAAACTTTATTTGGAGTACTACTTGTGCACAATGCATATTTCTTAATAGTAAGCTTAAAATGTGTTTTAATGTCACTGTTGATGAGGATTGTATGGTCTTTGAATAATATCGATCTTTAAATGCAAGATATTTAAAGTGTACCTGAGGTATACTTGCAATAGCTCCACTTTAGCTCAATCAAATATACTTTAATATATCTTTAGTTGGCCTTCAGCACTATTTCTGCACAATTAAAGTGCATTAAGTACAAATTTAGTTGTCCCAGTTTAGCAGACTTTAAGTATACCAATTTAGTATACAAAAAAGTACAACTGCAGGGTATTGCCAAGGGACCGCAGATGAAAACTAGCCATCGGCTAAATGTACAATGCATGAAATGGAAACATTTAAACATTTAAACATTTGTACATAGTCCCTTTTCAAATAAATTTTAATAATAATAATATTTTTAATAAATATAAATGTATTTGTAGCATGAAATAAATGTATTTCAAATGCATTTATATGTATATAGAAAGAAAGAAAGTAAATTATGACAGAATTTTTGGCTAAACTATCTTTTTCAGACTGGTTAGCCAACTAGTCATTCAGGGAAGCCATAGACTTTTGGAAATGCATCATTTTTTTCTTTTTTTCTTTTTCCATATTCATCTTCTTTCTATACATGTTTTCTTCTTTGTGCACAGACATAAGCATGTTTATATTGTGGTGTTAATATGTGTTTTGTGTGTGTGTGTGGTAGCCGAGCCGAGTGAGGCCCTGGGGATCACAGCAAGGCAGATCTGTTCTCTCCCATTACCCAGCAACCCTCTCTAATGGGAGACTGACACACTCCTGTGATTCTGAGTGGGACAGAGGGAAGAGAGAGAGGGAGGGAAAGACACGTTATGGGAGGGATTACTAAAAGAGGAAGAGGAACAGCACAAGTCACCGAGCAAAACTGAGAGATTCTCAGTAAGACAAACATGTAAACTCATTCAAAGACAATCACCCCTCCCTCTTTCCCGATCTCTTTTGGCCTCTCGGGAGTTCCCAGTGTTTGTGTAGATGTGTCTGACCTCCGGTTGCCCCGTGCTTTAGGAATGTGACTTCTCCAAGTGGAGCGCATCTGAATAACAAAGGCAGGCGGGTGGATCATTTGCTGGAGATCATCTTCCTCCTGCTTTATAATTGTTTGTGGTGTCTATTTGAGAGCTGCCTAAGACAACAGAACCACACACACACACACACACACACACACTAGACTGATTATTAACTAACTAGAGTTCATATCTTGGCCCATTTTTAGAATATATTTGACTGTTCAAAAGTCAAAAGTGAAAAATAAAATAATCAGTAAAGAATATTTGTATTTGTACACACATATGCCAGGATCTGTACAAAAATAGAATTTTTTCCTCATTGCTGTCTGATTATATCTGCACAGGTGAGCTGTAAGTTCATTCAGCGTCTGTTCGGTACAGGAAACACCTGCTGCAGTCACAGATTTCTGTCTGTCCTCGAGAACATTCGCTCATCGTTCAGACAACAGCCTCAGTCACTGCTGATTTCAAGTGTGACATCCTGAAATACAGATTATAGAAGCGATGGAGTCAACTTTAGTTACACAAGCTTGGCTTGGTTATATTATTTGGTTTTGCTTTTGTAATGGCTGCTGAAAATTGCCACGTTCACACAGCAACAGAATACGGTTGTCAATCCCGTATTTGAGTCCTTAATACGGTTACGTTCACACACAGTACAGTTATTTACGGGTGTGACAACCGCATTCTGTAACCGAACTCGCACCCGTAAATTTTCAGGACTCACAACCGCATTCTCAGAACACACGCTCTGTGTGAACGGAACAGGACTGGACAACTAGTTGTCTGTCACGTCATACAGCGCACGAGAGAGCCGCTCTGACTCATAAAAGCACGTCTACCGTGTGTTTCGTGTTTTCATGTGTTTTCGGCAACTTACAGTGATGGAGAAATGAGCTGCTTGTCATCTGAATTTTTTTAGATCCCATAAGTTTTTCACTGGAGGTGCTCCCGTCAGTTTTGTGTTCTGCATGCGCCCGCACGATTCAAATGCTCTGCTCTCCACCCAAATTTAAAAGCTGCCGTCGGTTAATGAAGATTTGATGAATGAACTCGCGGCTCGATTGGACTCTTGTAGTGTCAGAAAGTGATAAGACTTTCAGTTTTATGGACGTCGCCATCTTTGATTTTACATTGGTCACTGTCGCTATGGTTACTGGTAAGGTATACAGGCTTGACTCCCGTTGCACGTTCATACAGACCGCATTCTAAACACAACTGTAAGCTGCTGTGTGAACGGGACATTTCGAGACTCACACCTGTAAAGAAAATGCGGTTGTCAATCCCAACAACTGACAGTGTGAACGTAGCCTATATCTTTGCCAACACAGGAATAAATAACACTTTAATATAATATAATATATATATTATTATTAATTTTATTTTTTTATTTATTTATTTTATTATTATTATTATTTTTTTTTTATTATAAAAATGTTTCACAATATGATTGTTTTTATTTGGGTTTTGGATATTAAATGCAGTCTCGGTGAGCGTAACAGACATCTTTCAAACATATTTTAAAAATCTGACCGACCTCAGACTTTTAAACGGTAGTATATTCCATTTCCTTTGTTTCTTTTATTAAATATTGTAATGACTTTGTTCATTCTTTCAGATACCAGTTCAAATGTAGTACACTATAAAATGTTTTGTAACCTTAAAATGTGCTTCATGTAGTAACATAAATAAAAAATGTTATTTAATATGACTGAATAAAAAATGACTACCTTATGTTATATCAACAAAATAATTTAAGCATTAAATAAAATAGATTTTTTTTTTTCTATTTTACTGTGTACTCTCAGCTCAGGTTTTTTTGTAATTAATTAAAATTAATTTTACAGAATTTCATCAGTTTTGCCCCCAAATCAACTGGTATTTTCACACATGTAGAATCATCAGTGTGAATAGTAAGTCACAGACTCTTTCTTCACCTGTGCCAGAACGGAAAGTGATGCTTTAGTGCACTAAACATAAGATTTAAGACCTAGAAATATCACTAAACACACAGTAAAAAGTAGGAATGAATGTACTTTCAATTCTCACACTTTTAGCTCTACAGATAGTCCTATATGGAATAGCTGAGGGATGATTAGTATTAAATTCTTATCTAAGTTTTAGTTTCATAAAGAGACTGCCCCATTTTAATAGAGCATAGTACTCACTGCAATTTGTTGCATCACATTGTGCTTAGAAATACTGGCCACTGATTATTTAATGATTGGTGCCAATATCTAAAATAAAGGCAGCTTAAGACTGAATTTTTATTTATTTATTTATTTAATTAAAAATATATATTTATATTGATCAATGTATCTATGCCTTGTGTGCTTCTAATTCTGGAATATTTATGAATTTTTTAGAACCATAACTTGCAGAATATTATTTGTCTCTTGACTATTTTAAGTGCAGTACGTGGAAATGCTCATCTGATAGGACAGATGGCCTGGTGATGTGATCTTTCTCAGGAGCAACTGTGGGCAGACCTTCGAGAGAAGTGGTGGCCAGAATCATTGGGGACATTCAGGGCAGACGCTGGAGTTCATTAGTGACTAATAGCATTTTGGAAGAGGTGGAGTGTGCTTTTACTCCTGAGAACGTCCATGCTGTGCCGTTTTAACCTCTCAGTTCAAACATCTGAAGGAGTAGATCCAAAAAGCACATGTAAGGTTTTTATTGGAGGCGTCTCG
>JAUZSZ010000095.1:27214388-27225252 GCA_034780575.1 Labeobarbus marequensis | reverse complement strand
GGCGCTGGTAGTTTAGGAGTACTCCAACGTGTCACTGCCGAGGAAGGACAATCATGAGCTGTCAGTCAACTCATTTGCAGGACTGGAAACCTTTAGCTTGGCGGATAGTTTCTCTGACTCATGGGGTTTGCGTCCACGCTCTTGTCCGACCCGTGCTTTAGCTCTGTAGGCTGAGATTGACAGAGTGACAGGAGATAGGTAACATATGGACAGGTCTGTGATGCCAAGTTTGAATGACGGGATTTGTCACAAGGTTGGACATGGTGAAATGTGATTGGCAGGCCTGCTTTTGCCTGAGAACACACCTTTTTTTTCCCCTTCCCCCTGCCTGTGACATTGTACATCTGCCAGAGACATGCACGTCTAGGCAACAAGATGGGGAAGAGAGACATAACGAGAGATTCGTTGTGTGTCTCTCTGCGTATCTGCATGAGACGTGCGCCCGTGTTTGTATACGCTCACGTTGGAGCGTATATTTGCGAGCGTGTGCGTGTGTACATCGAATCAGGTCACCGTGAGGTGAGTGCCCTTATCAGGCACGCACAGAAGATGTCGTCCATTTGCAATGACACGGGCTGCAATATCAGGGCTCTGCTTGCAGGGGAGATGTACTGTTTGTCGTTTTGACAGTTTTGGGTGGGCTCAGTGCATTTCATGGCACACAGAGTGCAAACTTTGCTGAAGAACTGTCAGTCTCTCGCTGTCTTGTGGGGATTTCAATCTTAAACAAAACAGGGAGAGCGTAAAAGTGTGTGGATATCACACACAGGATCCTTTAATCAGTCCTAGTACTATATCGCTGCAAAAAGCAGATGTCGTTTTTTTTCTCTCCTGTATGGGGGATGTTATTACTACAGAAATGTTCAAAATAACTTCATAGATTGTAGGGAAATTAATTGAAGCCGACACCCACGGGCGGACGTGTGGTTAGCTGCCACCTCCGTTGTTTTGCTAGAACACGAACATGCGGATAATAACAATGATGTTGTTTACTTACCCGTGCGCTTGGGTTGAAAATAAGTAGAGTATCTTGGAACCACCTTGGTGTAATGAAATTATTTTTGGTTGACTTTACTTAATGATATAATTAGTCTGTGTTGTAATGATAATTAATTACTCCATAATTAAAGGTCCATCAATGGACATTAATTTAAAGTGTTGCCTAATTAATCTTTTCTTTGACGATTGCACCTGGATATGTGCTTTGCCTTAAGCAGATGTGCAGCTCGTGGCCAGCCAGAGCAGAAACATCTGGAGCCACTTCACGTGTGATATGATGCTTCTGCTGTGGTCAGTAGCCAAGTGTGGAGATACGACACTCTCGCTAAACGAGCGAATCGGAAATGTCAGTTCATTGTATGCTCTCTGACACTGAGGGTTAAGATGGCTGGTTTGGGGGTCCGCATGTCACTTTTGACCCCGTGGAGACACAAGGCCTTCACTGCGATTAGTCACGGACGCACGCTTGACTTTAACATCCACTGAGAGGCGGAAATGTTGCTCTGCCTGATCAAAGTTGTCGGATACTGTGGAACATCTTTAGCAATTGCACAGCAGCCAAGAAGAACACAGCAGTTTACAATTAGATGCAAGGTTCAGATGCTATTGCTAATGTCATCCACTGGTCAGAAGGTCATTTTTTTATATGTAGAAAGACAGGAAAGGACCTTACAAGCCAATACTTAAGCACAGTATGCACACTACACAGCTATTCCACTTCAAATACATACAAAACCGTACACTGGTGTCAGAAAATCACTATGCACAAAGAGTTCAAATGAAGTACAGTCGTAGCAGTGTTGCTGACATACGTTGCATGCAGGAAAGCCTAAAAAACATGTAAATATATGACATCTTTGCATGCAGTGTAACACATCGTAAAAGATGATGTAGGGAAAAAAAACGTAATCTGCGATGTGTCCCTCGAGATGAAATGAGATGAAATCAGTCACTTTTTCTTTGCTAATGTTTACACGTTTCAGCTACAATGAGCAGGTGATTAGACAGGATGGGGGACAGTGGCAGTGGAGACCTCTCTCTCTCGCTCTCATCGCTAATGACGAGTCACATGTGTGCAGCTCTCCAGCTTTGACAGACATAGTGTCAATCATCACCACGGAAACAGACCCCATGATGTCACCCAGCTGGCCCCGCTCGACAGCTGATGGGCATCGGAGACAGAGCTGATTCCTTTCCTGAGCTCTGATTGGCTGGATTATTCTGCTGCAGTGCTAATGACTATGGTGCAAAATGGCTGTAATCTCATTATGGCAAAAAAAACCCCAAAAAACACAAGATTTATTCCTCTCACATGTACATGCTCCGATATGGTTTTTCAGTTCTGGTATGGTTATTTCATTATTTTTAATGCAATTTTATTTCAAGCCTTTTTCCTCTGTCGTATTATTCTTTATGTTATGTATTTGCTAAAGATGTCTTTCTTCTTCTCTTTTCTCCCTCACATTTCAATCTTGTGGGTAAACCTACAGAAAGACATTTACACAGAAAACACAAAGGCACACACAATCCTACACGTAACGTAATTCTTAGAGTATAAACAATTCAGCTGACAAGAGCTGCTGAATGTCAGGAGGCTGTAGTCCAGCAGAGAGGAGGAGGAGAGGGGTGAAGGGTGTACAATAGACTGCACACTCCCATGGGTGTAATCTTGCTTTGTTTACGCTACCAGAGTGTTATTTTAGCTGTCTGTTTGGGCCACAGCGTGAGTGACGTGGATACGGATACACTGTCTGAGAGAGGGTTGGCTGCACAACTTGACTGTCTGTGTTAATGAAGGAACACAAATTTAACATTTCACACACAAAAAGACAATATTATCTGTTTATGTTATCATGCAACATGGTCATATACATGATCATTATAATATGAAAGTAAAGCTCTTACCCTTACAAAAATAGAAGGATGGCACAATGGTATTTATACATAAATTGTACCACAGCATACTGTATTACAAAAACACCTGCTTGCATTGTTGCACAGGCTTTACAGTTTCAGTCCCATCTTAATGTAAACATGCACATCCTCTCATACTGTTGGTTTGAGCATTGTTCAAGCCCATACAGTATGCCTTTCTAAGATGTATATACAAAGTGTGCTTTGATGTAACATGCCGGATTGTATAAAATGCACAGGTTTGTCGGGTTGCGCAATGCACACACCAAATTGCAAGTCTCTGCTTGCGATAGCATCGGTATAAGCTGTGTGAGCTGAAAGCAGGGATTTGTATATAGCCACTCTCGCTCCTGGGTGGGAACCTGGACTAATAGAATATATTAGAAGATTATATTTAACAAAGTGTCCATCTGAAATAAGGTCCATTTTTCATGTGACAGCCATTCCAGGGAGGCCCAGAGAGGAAGAGAGGGAAGAAAAGATGGCTGTCTGAAAAAGATGGTTTGAGATCGGCTTGGTATCCATTAAAGTGTGGAGCATGGTGCATATTTTCATTATTCACACAAAGGTACGTGTCAGCTAATCACGGCGAAATCGCAAGCGTTTAAAAAGCCAACAGACAGACTCCATCCATTACGTCAATTATGAATTAGCACCTCTCCGCCATCTCACTGCACGGAAATGTCTAGTGCTGTCTTAATTAGCCAAACGCAGGGCATCAATTCCTCCCAGCCAATGCTGTCTCCTCCTGCGCGCACATGCTCACGTACGCACACTGAGCCGAGATTTGAAATGGCGCATGGGGACATTTAATGAGACAAGCGCTCGTGTTTGTCATGCTTTGACGATACATTACTGATCTGATATCCTCGCCTGTTTCAAGTGTAAAATACATCAGCTGTACTTGTCCTGAGCCAGATTTCAGAGGAAAACTTAACAGCCAGACACAATATATCACATTAATGCACACACCTGCTGCAATCACATCCTTCATACCTGTAATAAATTACAAAAAAAGGAAAAAATACTGAAAAAAAGAAAAGAAAAGAAAAGAAAAGAAAAGAAAAAAGAGAGACAGACTCACAGTATACATCTACAATGATGAATCAAGTATAAAGTCAACAAACAGAATGGGTTCTCTCCATTGTCCAGTTTCAACCATGTCACTGTCTCTTTAAAGAAGCCCCTCCCTGTCCCTCCCGCTGCCACGGCTACAGCCAACGAGCATTGTGAAGTGTGACATGATCATGCTCACTTTCCGTAGTTAAGCCCTCGCCGGGGGTTGGCCTCTCCAGCTGCTCAATGAGTCATTTGATTGTCATCCACCTAGTGCACTCACAGAGAGAGGACAGAAAAAGAGGCAGACAGTGAACGAGAGGGAGGGAGGGAAGAAGAGAGAGGGAGATATGGAGGGAGGGACACATTGGAGGCAATGGGAGAGAATGAGAGGAAAGGAGGGGATTGAGAGAGAGGAAGAAAGACAGAAGTCAGTTTGAGAGAGGGAGAGAGAAACGGAGCCCGGAGCGTCGTCTGCTGAGGATGACAAGCAGTCACAGAGTCTAAACCCCCGCGCAGAAATAAGTGAGTTAGAACAGGGCTTCTGGCTCTGTAATAAACCGTTTAATGGACAGACAGCCTCTCCTTTCCTTCCTCAGGGTAACACTAAATCCCTCTTTATTGTAGTTTGCACAGATGTTAGTGAGTTATCCATTTCTCTAATCACACTGGATGCTGGCACATCCATCTCGAGGTGAAAAATAACCCCTCTCCTTTTCTCCCACAAACATCCCGCAATTCCTCTCTCTTGCTCCGTCTAATGTCGGCAGTGAGTCATATAAGGGTCAGTTGCACCAATACAAATAGAATTCAAACAATATTGTGTCCCGTTTTGAGGCTTCATGCGATTAGGAACAGCCCGCGGTCAGGTTTGTTTTATAGGTTATGGTGCCGTTTCAGGGGTGCGGCATCTGGACATGATATTGCCGAGCACCTCGTCATAAAGACAGACATTGTCCCGAGGCCTTCGTCGCAATAACGCGATTCGCCACCATAGAGCAGAGACAACAATGTCAGATTGTTTTTGAACTGCACAATTTCATAACGGCCTCACAGTCTCAGCCAACAGCGGCAAACGCAATTAAGTCATTGATAAACAACAAAGTGTGCTGGAAAAGTAAGTTTGGATTACAGGAGTCCATGTGAAGATAAAACGATAAGCAAGGGCATATTCGATTTCACCTGATGCAATCGCGTTTATTAAAAATCAATGCAGCAAGGAAAGGACAGTCATATCTTTAACAGAAAATATTTGGAGCGTTTTCTGCGTCTTAATGTGCTCTTCGGCTATTCTGACCTCTCGACAGCTGTTTTTATGTGTTAATTTGGTCGTTTTAGGTGATTTCAACCAGCACAATATATACCTTTCATCAGACCATTGTAAGAGACGGACTGTCTCTGACGCCGACCCTGTAAGATATTAAAAAAAAGAAAGAAGGAAAGAAAGAAAGTAGGCAGAGAGAAAAAAGAAAGAAGCGAGACCGATTCGGCATTCAGCGAAACGCAGACGGGTTAAATCTGGAAGCGTGACAAAAATGTGTCCAGCCTAATGATGTCAACTAGTATTCTCTCTGCAGAGTGTGCCTTCCTGCTTTCTCTCTCCTTCTCATTCTCCTAACCGCTGAGAAAAGCAAAGTTCTGACACAAACACACTGTCATGTAAACACATCCACTCTCCTTCTTCCACCTATTATTGTAATCTCACTATCAAACACAGACATGAAAATAAACTGCTTTCCCGAGAGACGAGGCGAGAGTGTGCCGAACAAATCGAGCCACACCGACATGTTGTGTCTTTAGGCTCTAACTAGGTGCAGAGGACTGTAAGTTCTGGAGAGGAACGTGAGGGAAGGGTCACATGGAGTTCAGAGAGAGCGGATGAGTGATGGCTGTGGAGTGAGGGGCTCTGTTGCCGGGTCTTGTACTTTTCTGTGCTGGCTGATGGGCCTCACAGCAGTAGCCTGAGTCTTGATGGATTGGCAGGCAGTGAAAGGAAATGTTGCCCCCCTCCTCTTTTTTTAACACAAACACACACACACACACATACACACACACACACACACACTCTCCACCATCCCATCATTTCCCCTCCCACTGCTTGAGTGAGAGATTTGCCCTCATCTCCATCTCCCTCCTCCCACCTCCAGCTGCCCCTGGGCTACTCGGGAACGAGGGGTAAAGGGTTTAGGGGGCCGAACATCTCATGACCAGGTCAGTGGAGGAGCGACGGCCCCCAAAGGCAGCCTGACTGGATAGGGCCGAGCTTGAGCTTGTTGTACCTGGCTGGACACAAAAGGACCTGGAGCAGCAGGGGTGGGCTACTAAAATAAACATCAAAGGAGTGGAGGGGATGCGTAGCGGACCCTTTTGTTGCTTGGAAATGGAGGGCTCCCCTGGGGGTTGTCGGCGCTAAATGAGATGGTCTATCTCGGGCGCGCTTCCTGGTGAAATATTTTTGATAAATAAATCACAGGACCCTCGACATGTTAACCACTTAGCGACCAACAGGCCACGAGATAATCGGAGTGTCTTTTTTTAAACCCCCTTCTCCATCCATCTTTTTCTGCCACTGGAAGCCGGCATGTCATTTGAATAATGGCTTGCGGTGTCTGCTTCCTTTAGAAAGCATCATACACATTCGGATTGTGTTCCACCTATTGTTTGCCGAGCTCGCTCCCCTGAAAATAACAAATCTATTCTGATGTGTGTCTCTGCTGTGTCAAAACAGAGCCCTGATAATGACATGAACCTAAACCTCTGGAGGTGTCTCTAGGGCTCCGGTGCTCTTCCAGCTATTAGGATTTGTTTGCTTGTTTGTTTTCTGTGTGTAGGGTCCCCATGGATGTGTCTAATTGCTCGACGTGATTGTGTAATATATTCACAGTCAAGGAGAATAGACGTGGTATAATATGTGCCTGTGTGTCTCGAGTTCCTCTGTGAGCATTGTAATAAGTGTGTCTCATTTGTACCTTGTGTTCTAATAAATGTTAAGCTGTCAAATAATGTGTCGTGCCACATGACGCACCGTGGACCTTGTGCAAAAGAAGTGACGCTCTGCAAACCCTCTGCAACAATAAGACAAAGCCACTCAACGAGATTTGTGTATTACCGTATGACTGTTTCCATATGTCGAGTGGGCGTTTGTGTTTGTGTGCTTGCATCTGCATGTGTGCACTGCACTGATTAAAACTGCTTTGCTAGCAAACGATCGTGAGCGTGAGATTGTGTGCGCGCGTCTGCGTACGTGTGCGTGCACTCAAGCGGTTGAGATGGTGGCGGTGAAGGGAGGGCTTCTGGGGAAGAGATGATTATGCCCATCTGTGGTGGGTGCCAGGTGTGTACTCCCCACCCCCACCTCTTCCCTTCCCTTTCCTCCCTTCCATCCCAGTGATGCTCTACTCCACTCATCACCCTCCATCAGCGTGCTCCAGCTGCCAGCCACCATGCTAACTAGTGCCAAGGGGCGCTAGCGTGCCTTCACAGATCGCACTTACTGGTGAAAATAGAGCAACTCTGTAGTCTATAAAAGCGCAACTGGATGAGACGCTGTCCAACAGGGCCTGACACCTGCTGCAGTCATGGACTTCCTCTCGGCACGGCTGCCCTGTGAAAACTCATAAAAACGAGCCTGGGACTCTAGTGCACTGATATTGACCGCCACATCAGTTTTTGTGGCTGTCGATTGCTTGTTGCTTTCTGGTCAATTTAGATTCTCCTCACCTCCAGAAACTGCAGCTTGTGTTTGGTCACAAGGGTGATTTCTGTGATCATTCCACTGGCGTGTATGTAAGAGCCTCTTGATTGCGGCAGCACCCTGTTTCTGTGTGGCTGTCACCCACATAGACACACTCACGTTTACACCACGGAGCCACCCCACACAGAGAGGACGCGCCTCGTAAAACACCCCGCGATGAGCTAGATTGATCCCCTGGTGAAAATGGGCAATATTCCTACTGCATCGATATCAATAAAGCGTCTCAGGCTGGAGGCTGTGCAGGCCTCCTTTTTGTTTCCCTTCTGTGGAGGGTATAGGGAGGAAAAAATCCATAGACAATTGATGGTGTCTGGAAGAAAGGCTCTATTGGAGTATATCAAATCAGGGTATCGAAGAGAGGAAAGTTTGCCCTGTAAATTAGACTGTTTGCTCCAAGTTCAGTGATAAAGAGAATGGAATAGGAATGTCCTTTTTTGGCTATGCCAAATGGTGAATGGTGTGCAACTGTACCCTTCCATCAGGCATGGAATGTTAATATATAGAGCAACATAGGCATTTGCGCAAGTATCATTGAACATTTATAGTTGATTAACATTAAAAGGACAGTTTTGACATTAAAGGGACAGTTGACCCAAAAATGAAAATTCCGTCATTGACTACATTTACATGCGCACAAATAATGTGGTTATTTCCAATAATCACTGTAAGGGCTTAATCGCATTATGATGTTTACATATCAAGAGCAAAGCTCTTCACTCCCGTTTATGTGCAATTTCCATTATTCTTATTATTCGCTAAGAACTGTGGTTAATTTTTTTTTACTGCCATCATTCACATACCCCACTGCACAGCACAAATGATGTACTCAGAAAGAGCAGGTGTGTTACTGGCTGCTGTTTTAATTTATTTATGTCTAATGCAAAACACGTTTGTATGGTTGTATTCAACGCTTTTTCAGTGCCATACAAATGTGATGCGACACATACGAATCGGCGTATGCCACCTATGTTAATACAATTTTGCTTGCTGCGATTATGAGCTTAAATGCATTATTTAGGTCGAAGTATTGCATTTACATGAGGTAAAGTTTAATCGCAATATTGTCAAAATCTCATTATAATCGCATTAAGAGGGTTTGTGTAAACGCACTAATTGTTTACTCACACTCATGTCATTCCGAACCTGTATGATTTTCTTTCTTTTGTGCAACATAAAATAGTAGATAGTTTGAGGATTTTTTTTTTTATTTCAAAATATCTTCTTTGTTTTCTATGGAATAAGTCATACAGGTTTGAAACAACAGAGTAAATGGATGAACTATTTCTTTAAGTACGTTTACGTGCACAGTTACAATCAAGCTACACTGGGATTTTGAGTAGTCAAGCTTAAATGACATATGACACAATGTGTAACTGAATATTTGAAGGATTAAATACATGCCGTGTGTCACCTGTCTTTTAGAGCAAGTGCACAGCACCGATGCACCAACTGTAGTCTGATTAATGTGTGTGCATGTTGGACGAAGCTGAGATACAATCATATTATATATTGTAGTAAGCGTATGTTAGTCAATTTCATTCAGACTTATTCAGAATTATTGCTTTAGTCAGGCTGAAATCTAACTTTTAAAGTGCATGTAAAAGCATATACTGATTGTTGACCATTGATTCTCTTTTTGTGAGCAAACCTATTTCTGTTATCTCTCCTTTTCTGTTTGCTGGGTTAGGGGTGTGGAGGGATGGTGCCCTTCACAGAATGCTTTGTAGATGAAATCAGGCCAATCAGTAGCATAATGAGAGGTGTAATATGTCCCCCGAGAGAGAAGGAAGGGGAATGTGGGTTTATCATATTGCCAGAGCCTCTATAATCTCTATTAGACTCTATAATCTCTCCACAGATACTCACATATACACTCACACAGAGTGTCATGGCCAACAAATATCTTCTAATTTTCATACAATTTTACCTTTCTGCATTATTCTACATTTTTTTGCCTTTTCAGTCTGTGTTGTTCCTGTTATGCTATCAGAAGTGCATCTACTGTATTACCAGACAATCCTCATGATAATTATTCAATAGCAGTGAAAACACACAGTCTAATTGTAGTCTAGTCCTAATTACACATAGCTTTGTTTTCTAGGAATGCATTTCAAAGGCACATCAAACACTTTGAGTTGGGTGAAAAGCAATATAGCTGGGAACAAATGCAGACCTACTTTAGACCAAGTAAATAAATTCATTATTGGTGTATGATAACAAGAAATGGAAAAAAATAGAACCAGAAAAAAACAAAAAAAAAAACAGACAGTTATATGTATGTGAGTCATGCTTATTATCTCTTATCTTGAATGTATTAGCATATGCATTAGATTTTTTTTATACTTGAGTCCAACCAGCTTGCAAGAAATCCCTCATTGACAAGAATAAGAAATCAATATCAGCAGAATTAAAAGTTTCCAGCTTTAATATGGAAATGATGCATTTGAGTCCAATAAAGCAGACCCCTGGATTAATACACGCACAGTGATGTGCTATTCTTCACACATTTTGATTTGTTCAGGGCTGCATGTACATGTGTGTTCTATGCGTTCAGACAGGTAAAATGCTGAACGCACTCAGTAAACGAATACATTAATTGGAGGTGACTCTCTTCTGCGATTGAGGTGATTTTATCATTCAGTACGTATTTCAGTTTGTTTGACCACCAGTAAACTTCTCCTGACCACCCACATGCATGATAAACAGCTTTTGATTTTTTCTGAATCATTACAAAAGTGTGGGACAATCTTACAAATAATGGAAAATGTCAGACACTGAAACCTTGAGATGTAGCTAAAAAAAATAAATAAATAATTTACAGAAAGGTAATGTTGTAAACAAACACTGTCTCCACCAATAATATTTTTACATTTCTATGCATGATGACACATTTTTAGACATTTCAAGGAAAGACACCAAAGTACTTCAGCAGCTGCCTTTCATTTTTTTAAAACCACATAATGTCTGAAGCGACTTAATTGGATTGGGGAAGGCTGTCTATTTCCAGTTTCTCTCTCTTATTCTTGTTATTTTCTACATTCCCTCAGGAACGTGGAATCCACAACATTCACTTTTGTCTGGTGTCTGTCAAAGAATAAACATCAGATATGAAATTGGAAAGAAAAAGTGCATTCCATCACT
>JAUZSZ010000095.1:27178258-27196340 GCA_034780575.1 Labeobarbus marequensis | reverse complement strand
TGTAAAAGCCTATTGGCTTGCCATTTCATCTATTACGCTGTGGAAAATAAGGTACATTTGCCGTGAGTTCAAAACCACAACACGAAGAAACATTCGGCTGTTGAATAGCATCCAGGTATCTGTCACGAGCCACATGTGTTTGTGTTTTTGCCCCGTTTTACATTACCTCTTTAAGAAAAGCTTATCATGTGGTCCGTGTGCAGTTATGTCATGTCAAAGTAATGTCTTCTCAAATGCAGACATGTCCTCATGTAGACGTCTTTGTAGAGAACAACATCTATCACTAATCGGGGAGCAGATTTCAAACAGAACTTGATGAAATATTCCATTAATCTAAGTGTGCTGCAAGTGTCTAGTCCTCACCACAACAATCTAATATCTTCTGCGATGGAGCCACTAAAACTTAATGAATCAAGCAATATTCGAACCACAGACATCATTACATGTTTTTTGATATACATTTATCATTGTGGCTTATTCTGTTTCACACTGATATCCATATAAATAACTGTGTTTGAGCCCCTTTGGACTGATGAGCTGCCACTGTCAATAAACGCTCCCTCCTCAAAGCTCTCTGTGACAACATACTCAAGTTCCATCAAGTTTTTGCTGCACTTCCATAATGTACAGAACAGGCTTGTAAATTAAATTAAATTAAAATAAATATAAATAAACAAAAAAATACAATTATTATTATTATTATTATTATTATTACTATTAATATTAATATTGATTTATCACAATTAATTACACTTAACATTAAAATTTGGAATCATAAATATACTAAACTAAACTGAATCCC
The DNA here is from genome assembly GCA_034780575.1 of Labeobarbus marequensis. Taxonomy (NCBI): domain Eukaryota; kingdom Metazoa; phylum Chordata; class Actinopteri; order Cypriniformes; family Cyprinidae; genus Labeobarbus; species Labeobarbus marequensis. Next base: position 27,195,538 of record JAUZSZ010000095.1, on the reverse strand, counting down.
CAATTTAATGTTGAATTAACAAAAAGGAAAAAAATTTTTTTTAAATAATATTTGTTTAATGGCATCTTTATATAACTTTTTTTTCTTCTTTTCTTTTCTTTTTTTTTTGTACTTTTAAGGACAGCATTGTCAATTTTAATACTGATACCTCTTCTATAATTGTTATTTAATTATTTATTAATTTATTCATTCATTCATTAATTCTCTCTGTTTCTGGGGATAAAATGAGTAATTACAGATATTTAATATTAATCAGTTATAAAAAAGATCATTTGCAGTTTGTAAATGTAGCTATCTCGTTTATTGTATAACATTTACTGACAACAATTACAGAATAAGATCAATTTAAAAAAATAAAATAAATACTAATTACATTCATCATGCTAATTATAGTACTTTAAATGTCACATTTAGCTTTACCTTTAAAGCATTTTTAAAGCTAAAATGCCTAAAGATGCTAAAAATACACAGCTTTCATATCATACCAGCTCTGTTCGCTGTTATTCTCACTCCGCTGTTGACACAATGTTCTCACACTAGATCACCCTCTTGGATTTTCCCCAGATGCTGATGGCATATTACTTCAGCCCTGCACGCCTAGACCTATAGACACCCCTCCTCTTTTTTCCTTCACTCAAACCATAGTGAAGTCAATGTTTTTTTTTTTTTTTTGTACTCAGAGCCACAGGAAGAGAGAGTTACACACGCTATGATTTACGAGTGCTTAACTCACTCATCCTTACCGGCCTGAGCAGAAGGCATGCATGTTTTGTTGGTGAAGGTGGTGCTAGTGCTGTACGCCTGGACACTCTGTACATGAGACTTTTCTTACAGTGCCTCTTACCTCCCACCGCTAATTTATGGACAAATTCAGCCATCTTGAGATGATCACTGACTACAGCCAGGGCAGACATACACTATGATATACACTAAGAAGCATTTACACAACAGGATGAGTAGAGGTTTGTGTATGAATGTTTCCTTAATGTAACCTGGGTAAGGTCGCTTTAAGTAAGGAGCACATGTTTGAGACAAATAAATACTACATCTAAAAGTCTAAAGGTCCGAAATTCTGAGACCATACAGAAAATGTTCTCTTTTATCCCTTTATTTTATTTTTATTTTATGTCTTTATTTTTTTAAATTCATATTATTAATTATTATTTTAATTCCATTTTGTATTTAAATGTGCAGCTCTATGTTTTCAGTTTTAGATTAATAATAATAATAATAATAATAATAATTAGTAGTAGTAGTAGTAGTAAAATTTATATAAAAATAAATCCACTATTATAAATTATTATATAGATTTCTACTGTAGGTAAGTTTTTGATATTATAATTTTTTTTTATTATTAATAAGCAAAAACAAATACTGCTGTGGGACATTTAAATAGTGTGCCAATGGTATGCTCTTAACTTAGATTGTAATGACAACTTTTGTATTAAATTAGAAACAAATGCACAATTCAAAACATTTTTTCCCCTCACTCTCTCTCCTAAATATTTTGTCAGCTGCTTAGACATTATTTTTAGCAGTTTAATACATAAATGTAAATTGTGTGCAATAACCTCACTTCATTTTTCCTGTAGGGGGCGACCAGCTTATTTGGTGAGTCACATTTATTTAATCCAAAAAACACGCTTACATACCATATATAAAAAAGTCAAATAAAAGCAGTTTTATATATCTATGGAATCAAGCATTATTGACTTACAAGTCTGTTAGGAAAGAAGCCCACGTCAGTGCAACAAATCGTGAGTGTTTTTGATCAGCACTCGAGAAGCTTAAGTAGATAAGACATGCTTTAGCAGACTTGGAAGGAGTCCAGCAGCCATAGATGAGACAGAGGGAGAAACAAAGAACTAGTTAGACAGAGAGAGATGGAGAGGAAAGAGAGAGACGGAATAAGACATAATGTGAGTCATAATTTTCCAAAACAGAACTTAAAAACATCTCCAACATATGTCCTGAGAGACAGGCGAAAGAGAGCGTGTTAAAAATGTGCTTTTGTCCGTGATTGCCATCGCAAAGGGCACGAGAGAGGCACCTAATTTTGCACAATGGACTTAGGATCAGCGGATTACGGCCTGATTAATCAGCCATGATTAGCGTTCATCAAGATCTGTGGAATCAGCCCTGTCGTGACTTTTTTAGAAACACCATTTATTTATTTAGTCCTATTTTGAGAAAACATTATGCCAGGTTGTCATGCTGACAGGAGCGCTATCACTATTCATTAAAGCTTTAAAAAACGAGAAGAAAAAGAAGAATCAGTCTCTCGGCCTGTCACAGTTCCTTTAATGGACGGTGTTGATGTTCGAGATGTGCGGAGCAATAGCTGAGCTGTTATGGTGGAGTGCAGCCCACGGTGACGGTACAGGTCCCTCTCAGGAGTTGAGCGGCTCTGGAAATATGGACGTCGAGAGAGAATGTGGCAGATGGCTGACAAGGCATTTTTACCCATAACGCCCCAGTAAAACTTTAACTCCCGAGATTTAGTGCTAGCGCTCTGCACTTAGCAAGCTGCAGCCAGGGTCATATTTTTTCAAAAGTCCCAAACTGATGGTTCTGCAAGGTTTGCATAAACATGCTTTATTGATTGCGTTGTTAAAGGATTCAAAGGGTCAGTATCATTTAGCTAAAGACAGTTTTAGAGGACAAATAAAAGCTAAAAATTGCTAAACGTTTGGGTGGGGAATATTGATTTTTTTGCGAGTCGAGGAAGAAGTAATTAAATTATTCATTCTGTTACAATTATGATTGATGCAGGCATTAAGGAGTCATTCCAGAAAAGAAAAGAAAAGAGTTTTAAAATAAAATATTTGGTGCAAGCAAGTTTATACCTTAAAGACCCCTAGTCGACTCCAAAACAGCAAATGCTTTAAAAGAAACGTTAAGGGTAAAAAATAAAGAAGCCCAAATCGCTTGAACTGAAATATCGTTTGACGTGTTCATTCTCCTCATGACAGCCTTGGCAGAAACTAACAGCCGGCTTTGTCTTCATTGTAGCAAGTTTATGAAAACATTTCACTTCCACAGTCATTTGTATTCGACTATGCAAAACAAGCTCCCTGATAGGATGTGTCATCCTAATTGGGCCCATGATGCCAGTAGGCCGGGAATTATGGGAAGGGGCTGATGTGGAGACGGGCTGAGCGGAGGAAGGGATGTGCCGAGAGAGTCATTGCTCTTACCACGCCAGACGCCAGCCGAGTCTAAGGGACACACAAGGGGGGCTGATGAGTGCGTGCCGGGGGGGGATGTGGTACGAGGGGACATTATGAGGCACAGGTGACAGAGTCTCACATCTGCAGCTGCCAGGATTTGGGTTGGCTTGTTTGCTATAGTTTGAATGGATAGGGGGTGGGGTTGCTGAGGCCGTGGAGAGTTGGTGAGGGGGTAAAAGGGAATTTTGTTTATAGTGCACAGCTGCTTGTGTCACTTCTAGGGACCCGTAAAAAAAGGAAGAACAGTTGAAAATCAGCGAAGAAAACAGGAAGCTCATTTTGTCTTTCTCATTCTCCCTTATGCCTCTGTGTGATTTAAATTCAAAGTCACAAGAAGTCTACAAGTGCATTTATATAAATATTTAAAAGTATGCAACAGTTCACTCCAGGCCTCGAATGTGATCTAAACTGTGTTCCAATATACAGTGTGTGTCTGTGTATTAGTGTTTAGAGATTCTACAGTGACTCTTTTTACTAGTTATGCCAGTAGGTGGTGACAAGTGACTGTCTTTGAAGTGAGCCATTGAAGCATTCACTCAGAAACAAAACAAGTGACTGGCTGACTCCGAAATTGCTTACTTCCTTATTATATAGTATAAGAAAACAGTAATAAATAGTGAAAAGAGTAGTGCGTCTGACTTCACAGTATTTATTAAACAGTAGGCAAAAAGTACCCAAGATTCTGAAGTGCACATCCAATGGACACTTCACTATCCCATGAGGCCACAGGAGAGGAGTTGTGAATGACAGTAAAGTCATGCAACTGACGCTGGTAAGTTACATGAAAATGAAAAAATGGTTAATGTAGTACAGCTAATATAGGATTATATACACTCTACACGCATTCATAGTATATAGAACATACATTTTTAGGGGTCACAAAGTAATTACTTATTACTTAGTTATTTCAGTATTTGAGTCATCGAATCATTCACACAACTGATTCGTTCAAAGCACTAAATCATTCAGGAATTAAGTGATTATTTAGTCATTGAATCATTTACTTAACTGATTCATTCAAAACACTGATTTATTAAGGAATGAAACAATTAACTGTATTTATGAGTGAGTTGTCAAGTCATTCACTCAACTGATTCATTCAAAACACTGATTTATTAAGGGATGAAACACATTTACGAGTGATTCATTCAAAGATTCATTCAAATTACAAACTGAGAAACAAAACACCGCTGTTGTGTGTTGGTTGAGGTGTGCACAAGCACAGACAATTTTATCAACACATCTCCAAAAGGGGTGGGAGAAAAAAATCGATTCCCCGATGCATCGCGATTCTCTCTTTAACGATTCATCGTTGAAGAGAGAATCGCGATGCATTGAAGCTTGGTTCCCACTCAATCATTAGCCTGCTCATATAATAAAAAAAGGACATTTTGCACAAAATAAATTTGATATAAAATTTATATGAAAACGTAGCAGTAATATTGAAAACTGAGAATGTGACACATCGTGATATTGAGTTGATAATGATAATTGTAATTGAATTGAATCATGAAACCAAGATTCACACCCCTACTTTTAAGATGGCAGTACTACAAATAAAAAGCATAGAAACTCCTATTTTGGTTAAGATGTAAAGTTGTAAAGATGTATTTGCACAGCAGAATAATTAATTGGGGAAAAAATATAGATCAAGAATCATTTTGGAATCGGATCGTGACTCCCAGAATCAGAATCGGATCGGATCGTGAAGTGCCTGAAGATTCCCACCCCTAATCTCCAATGTTAGCCCATTAGGTAACAGTAAAAAATCAATAGTTTATCCACTGACCTACACAATCTCAGCAACAACTGTGACAGATAAAAGGATGACGTTATCAGACAAAATGTCATATTTAATGTAAAAATATGTCAAATAAGTTTGTTCGAGAACTACAATGGGTCAGCAGGAATTGTTTTTCCCCAACATCTAAGTTAACGACAGTTCGTTTCATGCTGACAAAATGACATTTAATGTGCTAGTGAAATTGACAATGTACAATGACAAATGTCCCCTCATATATTTGTTATTGTACATTACTTTTTATTCATAAATATGAAAATACTAAACCATAGTAAATTCCTGCCTATAAAACATTTTTAATAAGAGTAGTTAATAATAATGTACACATTGCTGATCTTTTTTGAAGAAATTTTCTTTCATTAGTAAACTCACCACTGGTATTCACTATCACCAAGCTTGGCTTTTGCCCAGTATTTCCCACTCGTAGTTTTATTATCATCATCTCAATAGGACCTTGGTCCAGTGTAGGCACGTACCTGACATCTACACCCAGGAGCTGCGCCATCCGTTAAGCATGACGACATAGAAAAATGGGGCAACTGCGCATGGGCCTGAGAGAACCACTGAGGTGGACACTGGCGGGACCAGCTCGGTTTATCTTCCAGCATTAACATGATGGAAAATATGAATACTTGAATCTTATCGCAGGTGTGCTTTATAACAACATTCATCATAAGACGTATTGTGTTTTTATCAAGTCGGGGGGAGAGATGGGAAGCCACTGATTCCATTTCCACTCTGGTCAGCACAGGATCCTGCTTCCCTCTATTATCCTGATTTCAAGAGAGAGAGAAAAAAAAAGGAAAGAAAAAAGTGTAGGGAAAAGATTATAAATCCTGCTGAGGCTTTTTTTTTCCCACTCTTTGTTGCCAACTCTGTCTTGAAATTAACTCAGGATATGCGGGGCCAGGGCTTTAATAGCAGAAAATAATAAAACAGACATCGGCAGGATCCGTTACATTTATATATTAAAGGCTAGAGAGGGTGTGATGTACTGGCTGATAAATGTAAGGAAATCCGTCAAGTCTTTCTCTTTTAATAATTCTGTCAGCCTTGCAAACCATCTGACCATTGTGCTATTAAAGTCATTTTTTAGGTAAAAAAGAAGAAGAAATATCATCAGTCATTATTATCATTTAATACATCTTTTTGTGGTCTTTTACTTTCCTGCTTTGACTCAGAACCCAGAACCGAATGCATATCTAACCGTGTTGCAGAAATCCATTAAAAGGGAGAGCAGGAGAATGGGACGTTTGCCACCGAACAGTAGGAAAGAGATTCGATGATGGCTGCCTGTTTTACTGAGTCTGTGAGGAATTTACAGATGGTGGATCTGTATCATTAATTCACTGTGGCTGGAACTCAGCTGAACTGATTCATTGTCTGTGGCACAAGTGAGAGTTAATGATAGTTTATTCATAGTTTTAAAATGTCTTTAGTCAGAATATGGTTGTCCACTTAAATCTGTATTAATACATCAGATTGCTATGTAGCATATCCAAGCATTTTTATGTCTTTTTGATTCAGGGTACAAAAGAGCCGCTTGTCCTTTTCACTGTCAATCAGGCCATGGCAGTTTGGGTATCATCAAAGTCATAGCTCTTGTCAGAAATCATTTGCTAAACATTACTGCATCTTACTGCCTTCTGAAAACCTACTACAATTAAAATGTAAAGCTTAACAGAGACTTGTGATGGAGGAGGCTCTGAATGCTTGAACATCAGGTAAACACCCTCTTTTAGCCAATTTACTTGGTTAATTTGATAAACAGTCATCAAAAAGTTTTTTTTTTTTTTTTTTGTTGCAAGAAGTCAATATTTTATTTAGTAAGGATGCATTCAATTAATCAAAAGTGACCTATATATCTCAGCATATTAGAATGATTTCTAAATTCTTTTCACAATTTTAAACAAACCAATAATAACAAATATTATGTTTGGGCAGATGGGCAGGGTTGTAACACTACTGTCTTTATTTACTTCAAAGTGTGTGTCTTATTTATTTGTTCAATGATTGTTTTATTTTTTAAGAAACATTAAAACAAAGTTTTACAACCATTTCTAGTCTTGCCTTTGTTATCATGACTTGTACTGCAACATGATACGGTACCATTAAAATACTGTGGCATAAAAAATTTATCCCTGTCAGTTTTCTGACCTAATATTTTATATGTACTTTTACAATTCATACTACAAACAGGAACAAAATGAGGTAAGTCATTCCCACAAAAGAAATGATTTAGCTTACTTGGCTAAACCTGCATTTCAAACAAAAGTGAATGAAACACACCAAGTTAAGCTCATATTGTATCCCCCCTCGGTTTAATTGTGCTAGCTAAATACATGGGACTTAATCAAGCTTAAAAATAACAAACAAACAAATAAAAGAGGTCCTCAGAGAACTCATTAAAGGCCTTGTCAAACTCCAAGAGACTATATAATTACTAACCAAAATAAAAATGCAAAGCTATTTTGTTTGTGTTCCCTTCTTCTTTATGATTACTGCTGAACTAAGGTCAATGAAAGCCAAAGTTTCACTTATTTGAAAAATTTGATCGAGTAATGGAAACTGTGGCATGTATGATCCTTCCTCCCGCCTGAAAGTGAATCTCTTTTCTTTTCGAAAAGACTCAAACATATGTATATGTCTCAAATAGAATATGAACAACCACTTATGCTGATGCTCTAGTTCTCACCGTGAGGAAAAAGAAAGGAAAATTACATTTGCTGACTTCTCTCATTAAAGCCGAAACCTAGGCCTGCTGACAGCGAAGGGAAAAGAGTTAAATATAATTTCTATAAATAAATCTTTTTTTGTCATTTTAATTACTGGATCAACGGTGCCTCAGATGAATGGTCATCCCATCAATCTTTAATTAAAGTCACGCATTGCAGATTTAGCACGATGTTGTGGCTGATTGAAAAATAAGGGAATGATATTTCTATTAGAGACTGTTTTATTAATAACATGTCAGGGCTCTAAAACACCAATCCAACAGAGAGTCAATCAAAAGGAAATGATAGACAGCCTATACATCAGGGACTGCATATTGCATATGCCTTTTTCTCCTTTTTTTCTCCTTAGATGTCTTCCTATTTTTGCTTTTCACTTTTTTTGTGCAGATGTCAAGTCCTTCTTTAACTGTCAGGTCTGGAGAGACTTGTCATTATGCGTTAAACTCAACAAACAAACCGCAGCCGTAAACACTTACAGCTCACAAACTTTTAAAAATGTGAATTTTAAGATAATACAATGGCTTTAAAAACAATTTGGATGTCAATAAGCATACTTTTGTCCAATTTAAGGAGCGTTGCCATCGAACCTTTCTATCTCGCTCTCTTTTGTTTCTCTCTTTCTTTGGCAACTTCAAATGAATATAAATGAATAACGTATAAAAATGCATGATTATTTAAAAAAAAAAAAATGTAATCTTTTATAAAAATAAATAAATTAAGAAATATTTCATGAAATGAATAAAAGTTTAGACATCATTAAAATCTACATTTTTAAACACCCATAAATCCATGCACGCTTATGCCAAGAACAAAGAGGTATTTTGTAGATGCGATTGCATCAGCCCAAGGAACGTTTTATAACTTTTCCCACTTTCCAAAGTGTTATTTCTCTGTCCCTGTTTTAATCTTTAATGCTTCCTCTTCTGAAGAGAGAAAGAGTCAGGGAGCTCATGCTATGCTCTTGACCCCAATGCTACATGTTTGTTGTGTTGGGTAATTCTTCTTCCTTCCCTCCCAAGATGAGCCCTCCGGTTTATTTTTAAGTCATCAATTGCTCAAACTTCACCCCAACTATCTCTCCCCTACCATCTGGGTTCCATACCACGGTCTTAAATGCAGCCCGGATAATGACAACCTTCTCCCGACTGTTAATTTACGAGGCCGGGGAGTCGTATTTCATGTGTTATCATGCCTCTCCATTTGATCTCGCGTATCTTTTTCCCCACTGCATCTGTGCGCCCGTATGCATAAATCTCTTCGTCTCACACCTTGTCACCAGGCCAAAAGATGCTCAAGCCACAAGGAACCCTGTATTAGCTCTTTTAAACTAAGAAAGAACAAATAAGAAGAAGGAAGCACAGAACGGCAAAGTGGCCGCAGGTATTAAAAGCCGATTCAGATGTGACAAAACTTGGCAGGCGATCTGATGAATAAGTTCCTACCTCTGCTAATCACAAAAAAAAAAAAAAAAACTAAATAAATAAAAAGATTAACAACAGTTTGGGGTGTTTCTTCAAAACATGTATTGGCTGGATCTGCGCATTTAACAATCCTTTAATGTAGTTCAAATCTACCTTGCTTATGAGTTTTCTGTTTCACACAGTTTATGTCATTTCTCTGCAGCTTAGTTTTATTTGTATGCTCGCAACTAGACGTAAAACACAATGTTCTGCTCCAGTTTGGGAGATTTGCTACTTTTGTTTATCTCAACTGTCTTTCCTAAGTCTTTCTTCCGTGCTACACTTTCCATAGTCTATTTTCATCTTCATTGTAGTGTTATTTTCACCCCTAATGAAATCACACACAAATCGCCCAAAGTGCTGACAGAGGCTGCGGGCGTTAAAAGCCAATCCTCTGCGGGCCTCGTTTAGAAAGCAACCATTTTATTTATTGTGCGTCTCATCTCATCTCCTCCTCCTCCTTCTCTTCTCTTCTGGACTCCTTAGAGAGATCTCCAAAATGTCCCTGCACTTCTTAAAGCTCACTGGCCACAACAAACTAAGAGGGCTTAACCTAAGCCAGGCAGAAAATAATAATAATAACATAGTGAAAATATTAAACGCACACATGCATACGTACATATGTTCGCACAGTCTCTTTGAATGACGAGCCCCATATTTCCTCCCTGAAATGACACTTTAATTAAGCAAATTACTCTAGTGAGGGTAGAGGAACCATCAAGAGCTTGATAAGGCTGTGGAGATAAACCCTTATTGAGAGTGTTTATCAAAGACCACGGGATCTAAACCTTTAATAGGTAATACCGAGATAAGTAAGCCTTTGTGATGTTCCTAGCACAGGGATATTTTCAGAGGGGCTTATGGAAGAGGGTAAAAGAAAGGGATGAAATGTTGTGAGAACAAGTCAGTGCTTAAGAAAAAGAGCGGACGATCACATCCTCACCCCATTCGGAGCTCTTTTGTGTGAGGGACTTAGATTTCAGGGAGCAAGAGTGAAAAATATAACACATGCTGCTATGACTTGCTCAATGCCAGAGCTTGTTTTCTAAGACTATTAGCAATTTTCATTGATTAGCTTTTGGGGAAACATTTAGAGGTGTGTATTGTAGTAATATTACCTGTCAGAGACTAAAACTTTTCACTTTGATTTTTAATACATATTGCGATGTTATTTTGAATCACTGACACTAAAGTAAATATGTGGTATTGAAGATCTCATACCGTTCAGATATGTGGAAAATGAAATGGCTGATATAATGATATTTCTTTATGTAACCGTGTTAAAAATGTTTTTATATCCATGGGCGATCAGACTAGAAACACACATTTCCAGCAAATAATTAGTTTGACGTACATTTTTTATTTATTTCAATCTGTCATCAAGCTCATATACTTCATAATAAATAGGCAGACCCTTTTCATCTCCCTCATTATTTTATCAAAGTTACAGGACAAAATATGCTGGATGGATGATATAGTTAAGGACATCCACATAAATGACTCCAAGACAAGCAAATATGCAGTGATGTAATGTTTATATGGCATATCCATAAACAAATACGCTAGAGATGAAAACCCTAAGATCCCCATCCTGCCATCTACCTTGTAATTGCCTCCTTACTTGCTCTCTTTCCTTTTCTCTCCCTCACTATCTCTCTCTCTTTCTGTGATCTACATGTGGTTTAGGTTATGCAAGCGTTTTATACTGTGGTGTGGAGACACTGCCGTTAGTGTAGGGTCAGTAAAGGAGTGAATGAATGATAGACAGAGAGAAAGAGACTGTTCAGCGGTGAGTAGGAGGTGCAGCATTGTGCTACAGCAGCACCCAGGCCTCTCTCTGCAGAAAGTCATAAAAACCTTACAGGCACCCAGCTGGGCGACCATGTAGGAGAGCCACAGATCACTTCCTTTTACATACTTCAGCACTCATGTTTCTCTGCAGGAGGAGGCCTCTGCTTTCCCAGAATTCCTGTGCAGGGTTAAGGGACCACCGTGGTGTGTGTGCGGTCTGCGCATAGTTACGGCTTATAATGTGTTTCTGAGAGAGAGAGAGAGCAGGGTGTATGCTGTGCAGTGCGTCCTCTAACTGTCTCTCGTGGTAATGCTCAACAGCTGTATACTTAGTGTTTTATTTAAAAGACATGAGAAACACAAATCCTATCTTTTTTGTATGAACTATTAGAAATGATCTAACATAAAATGTGCTTAGCATGAAAAGTATTAATTTCTACACAAACCGAATGTCCGTATGCTCTCTTCAGAATGTGATTCTGTTCTGACCTCTTGACCAAGCAATCATAATCTATTGAAAATTTAGTTTAAACATAGTAAAAACTGTTCAATCACAAAAATAATAGTATTTGTGTCCCATTCACATAAAGCATGATTTCCCCATTACATAAAAAAGACTTATTTTTCTAATTTACAGGACATATAGTTGTATAAATAAGAACAAAACCAGATTTGGTCCCAGAGTCGTTGACCATGAGTAGTTACAGTTAACCCTGCTTTAATAAAAATATGAATGCATATTTAATATAAATTTGTCTGTTTGATTTTGATGTTCATTTAATGTTTATTGGAAATTGCCTAATCACATAAATCAGGGTTTTCACAAAATATGTATTTTTTTAAAAATCATATATAAATATTTTGATCAATATTTTAAGTTTAAAAATCTTCTTTAATATTCAATTAAAACATTTAAAAAATGATTCCATTCAGGCCCAATTTTATACCCTACTCATAGAAAGTGATGCTGTTTTTAAGGATTTTACTTGTAGATTAAATCCTTTCAGATAAAAACATCTGTAAATTCTTTAATTAAAGTGACTTTTTAAATAAAACTCTCAGTACCATTTTAGTATAGGGACCAATTCTCACTATTAACTAGTTGTTTATTTGCATGCCTATTCTTAACATGCTGTTCATTAATACTTATAAAGCACATATTATGCAGGACCAACTACCTTACCAACTATTAATAAGCAGCAAATAAGGAGTTTATTGAGGCAAAAGTCATAGTTAATGGTTTGTTAATAGCAAGAATTGGACCTTAAAATAAAGTGTGACCAAATATCCTTTATATACACTTGTAGTATAATGTCCAAACGTTACAGTGCTTTTTTTGGAGATTCATTCACTGTCTTTACAGCCACTATTTACAGTATTCTCTATTCAGTCCTGTAGTTAAACCATGAAAGGGCTTCCAAGTTAGACTTTAACTTTTTGTTGTGAGAGAAAACCCCCTTCACTTTGTGACTTTTCAATGGCAGATGGCAGATTGGAGCGCAGTGGGTGGAAACCCCCTGTGTTTCATCTGGCTGAGGGTCAGGTGTCAACAAAACATCTGCTCTGGCCTGGCCAGCATTGCAGCACTAGTAAAATCCTGTTGTCATGGGCTACTGGTGGCCACAGAATGAATCCCATCACTTTTTAGAGGACAAAGGTTTTTTTTGAGAGGATAGTGAAGGTAGAATAACAGTATGGGGTCATTCTCTGGTCACAGAATCAAACACGGACTAGGACTGTTACAGAACCTGTGATTTATGTTTATGGGCTTCTGTCTGAGTTAAGGATGGAGATTTGTAAATGGAGATTTCTTTTCCTTAGAAAGATTTGGGGAATGCTGCAGTTTTGAATATGCATAATTATAAATCTGCTTTTCATCAAGTGTCAAGAAATGCACTGATTGTGTTTTATAGGACACAAAGAAAACAACAAAACTTTGTTGGTCACACTTTATTTTAAGGTCCAATTCTCGCCATTAACAAACCATTAACTAAGACTTTTGCCTCAATAAACTTCTAATTTGCTGCTTAATTAGTAAGGTAGTTGTTAAATTTAGGTCTTGGGTAGGATTAGGGATTTAGAATATGGTCATGCAGAATATGTGCTTTATAAGTACTAATTAACAGCCAATATGTTAATAATCATAATAATAATGCTAATAACAATGCTAATAAGCAGCTACTTAATACTGAGAATTGGTCCCTATACTAAAAGTGTTACCACATTTTTTTTTTTTTGTATTTCCTGTTTGGAGAAGAGATTTGAGATGAGAAAGTTAAATACACATTTAAAGAATATTCACTCAGAAATTGAAATTAGTTTTTCAATGAATTAAAAAGTAACAGCAAGCAACACAAGGAAATTTTGTATCAAAAGCCTCATTGCTTTCGTTCTCTTTAATGTATTTTTTTTTTATCTCAGTAGGCTACTCCTTTGTGGCCTAATGCCACTTTAAGTAGCTTGATTGCTAACGTGACAAGCATTTGCCAAGTTAAAGAGCAAACTGGCAGGGGTTCCTACTGAGGTCCTCAGTGTACTCACCGTAATTCCCTAATGTGTGCTTTACTAGCAGGAGCCAAGGCTGACTAAGTGCCCTATGTATTTACCCCCTCAAGAAGAGGGACTGGCCAGGACGAGAAGGTCTAGTAGACTTTCAAAGGTGGTGTGATTTTCCACAGGGTGCCGTTAAGTGAGGCTGCCAGACCTCTCCATCGAGGAGTGCCGTCAGGGATGGGGACACAGAATGGGGTGAATTTTTAATGTAAACGGTTACATTCCAGCAAGGCCATGTACTCCTCCCCTTAGGCAATGCAAAAATTCTGTAAAACAGGTTCATATTCTTTGTCTCAGAAAGCTTGTGAGTCAAAGGTCCATCCATCATGGAATCCTACTAGACATGTTTTGGGAAATTAAACTGAATAACAACAAAAGAATTTGGGCTTTTAGTGAGCTAGTCTTGTCAGACTGCTGTGTACTTTTGAAAGTGTTTGTAAAATTTTCTTCATTCCGCATAATATAGGGAATGGGCTAGATAGATGTTTAGCTTGGCAGCACTTTAGATTAGGGAACACATATTCACTATTAAGAGTTTTCCCTCACTAAACTCCTAATTAGCTGCTTATTGATAGGAAGTAAGGCAGTTGTTGTACTAGTTTTGTTTAGGTATTGGGTAGGGTTAAGGGATCTAGAATATGGTCATGCATTAATATGTACTATATAACAGCCAGTATGCTAGTAATATGCATGCTAATAAGCAACCAATTAATAGTGAATAGTGTTCCCTAATTTAAAGTGTTACCTTTAATTCTGACCAAAATATGTATGCAGTTTTTAATTGCTGTAGTTAAGTCAAGCATCTTTACCCCAAACATAGTAACCACTAACTCTAAATATTAAATCCGCCAATGAAAATAGTGTTGTTGGTTGAAAAGATATGTGCTATTACTTTTCCAAGTCATCCAAATACTGATTTTTGTCAACCACACGATAAAACAGAAAACGGCACAATTTCTTCAGCAAATATACAACTCTAGTAGACTGTTGCTCTACTGTACATAGTTATTTCATGCAGTTTCAAAAATTGGATTACAGATTGTTATTGTATATCGTCCATCCCAATCAATTTAATAATATTTGCTCATTTTGAGCCTATTTTGCACCGTCAGATGGTCACTGTGACCGCTTGGCAAATTAACAAATGGTAGGTCAGTGCCAATATCTTTTGAAAGATTTTAAAATATTTTAGTGAATTTTTAGTGAATATTAGGGAGGCAACAATATTGAAATTCAGGCCAATACCAATAAATATTTCTGGTTATGGCTGAAAATGGATATTTAAAATTATTTTCTATTTTGCGTATACGAATGAAAAATAAAACACTGTTAATGTTAAAGTTAATTTAAGAATCACAACATTATAATGTACAGTATAAAAATGGATTTTCAGGTTTTTAATTTACTAAAGAGTACGTTCAGCCGTGTTTTACTAGATTAATGTTTCTGTTAAGTAATGCTCACTTAATATAAAAATGGGGAAATTAAATAATATCCAATAACCCAATACTCATAAGTTAAAATAATCTATTTAATACTGTCTGATAACCAATATATTGTACCAATACTAACGCTGATTGTGTATATTTCTGAAAAATGTACTGAATGTAAAATAAGTGGTAGTTTAATTTTAGCAATGTTGTTTATGTCTCATTGGCCTTCACAAAAACAATGTTTATGTAAAATATTATACATATTTTATATTTGACAGACACTACGGGTCTGTTATGAACTTTTGAACTGTGGTGTATATATTTTATATTATATAAAAATATTCTAATCTAAATAGTAGAATGCAAATAGATATCGACACAGGCCACCTTTGAAGCTTTAAAGCTTTGTAACTTTTAATAGCAGGACAGGGAGTTGTTTTCAGCCAAGTGCTGAGGTGTATGGTTCAAAAATGACCTCATCATCCAGATATACAAGGAACTTCTGAAGATGAGAGGAGAAGGTGGGAGACAGTGAAAGGCAAACGTGGAGGAGTGTGACTACAGCTCTAGCCCAGCCAAGTAGGAAGGAAGTGAAGAGGAGGCTGGAAGATTAAAAAGGGAGGCCATGATGAGAACAAGAGGGATAGAGAGGTGACCGAGGGATGGGATGGAAGGGAGGGGAAAGAAGAGGAGGTTTACTGAATGCACACTCAGAGGGGTTAGAGGCACCCAGACTGCGGTCAGCTCTGCTCTCAATGGCAGCAGGAACAATGGGCCTTCTCATGGAGCCTGTCTGCTCTGCTCTGTGGTGGGCAAACCATTCAACTGCCTGCTGCCTTGGCCCTCTTATTCTCTTTGGGAAAGTGTGAGGGGAGTTTATGAGTAGGGAGTCGGGTGCACTGTGACCAGCAGCTGCCGCTCCCTCATTAGCATGCACACCTGCTCCCTGAGGCCTTTCTGGAAGGCCGACACAGGCCCTCATAACTGCACACAGTGATGTGTTGTCTGGGTTAAATCAGCCTAATTTTTCTGTATCGGATCTCAATTCTCAATGAGGGGGTGATATCATCTTTTTTTTTAGTTTTGGATACAAGAGCATGATAAACTATGAAACCAACTACAACCAAATACATAACATCCTCTCTAGTCCAAAAAACATTTATAACAACCAAGCTGTAAAAGACTTGGAGAAAAATAACAATATAATGAGAAAACTATCAAGATATGTCAATATAAGTTCATTCTGTTGTTCCTGGCAGTTTGGCACCTGCTGCTCTGCATTTCGTTCTGAAATAATAAAATGTATAAATAAAAGAAGTTAGAAAGTTTATTTTAACAGTGTCCCTGATCATTTCAATCTGACTTTCAGCAGCACATTCAGCACACGCTGAATCTGTCATTTTACAAACAGTCTATATTGGAAGAATGGGGAAGTCAAATGTAATCAGATTCCAAAAATTAAGTACTTGTTAATGGATTACATTACATTTTAAAATGCTTCTAATTATATTACAGTTACATTTTATAGATTACATGGTTACATATTATTCATACGCTATTTTGTTCTAAAATATTCTCTTGAAAATCTTGAAAAAAGATTTTAAGTAAATATTTCAATAATTTAACAACACATCTGCATGTTTACGGTAATCTGATATCAGTTAATGGTCACGTTGACATGCAGGTCAACAAGTAAAATATAATATAATAATATAAAAAAATAAATGTTTTATAATGTTCAAGTATTGTTTTTATTTTAAAAGTATTTGCTTTTTAATTTTACATTTTTATGTTGTTGTTTTTTTGCATTTACTTTTCATTAACTCACAAACCCCAAACTACAGTTTTTTATTTTTTGATAATCTGTTTAATTTAGATGTACGTCACAATATGGAAGAAAGGATTTGTTGCTGCTTACATTTCAGCGCAACTTTAAAGGCATAGCAGCAAAAAACAGACTATTTAATACTCAAGGTCAGGTGGAAATATAAAACAAAATGCAATTTTCTGGTGCAAAACAATTAATAAATGGACCCCAGTGAAGAGAATTAAACAATAAAAATGTACGCTATGACCCTTTAAACAGAAAAGGATTTGAATTAGTGATGTTCATTAGTGATGTTATTTCTTCTAACCGACAGCTGATGCTAGTTAACTGATTGTTAACCGTTAACCGACAAGATTATTTTAAATTAGAATTGAATTAAATTAGAAAGGATAAGTGGCTGTGACCTGTTAAAAATAGGCCATTATAACATTTATTTTCCGGGGATTAAT
>JAUZSZ010000095.1:27157975-27168059 GCA_034780575.1 Labeobarbus marequensis | reverse complement strand
AAGACCAGTGTAAAATCCACAGATGTTCAATGAACTGGAAAACCTGGACTGAATTACTTCTGCTGGAATGTCAATGACACTTGTATAAAGCAGCGCATAAAGAAACTCTTGCCACATGCAGGATAAACGTGACATATACTCACTCCCTGTCAATCACAAGGCAGGTGACAGACTCTGCTGCGATGACATTAGCTGTTCTGATATCCTCCCTGTTCCAAAAAACACAGATGCAGTACAGAGAAAAATCAGAGAGTTAGAATGTTCTGATGCATTCAAAATATACACAGATATATGACAATTCATTAGGATAATACAAATATTAAAATAATTTACATATTATCAATTAAAATAATTACAAAGATATTATAAATGTACATATATATTATTAAAACTACAATGACATATTCAAATTATTTTGAATATTTCATTAAAATTCTAATACTATTAAAATAATTTTAATTATAGATAAATATCTATGTTAATATTAATTCAAATACTAAAGCTATTAAAATAAGTATCTTAAATATAATTACACATGTATAATAATATTAAAATTATGCATGAATATTAACATTTATATTTATAGTAATAAAACAACACACAAACACAAATATAAAGAGAAATATTAATTTATAATCAATTGTGTATGCACAATTTATATTAGTTCACAAAATTAAAATGAATTTTGACTTAAAATCATGAGTCAAATAAGATACTAAACTGGTTATTAAAATATGAAAATTTAGCAGTTTCAACTCTGATCAAAGAATTAAGTCAGCGTGCCTCAGAGTTTGCTGATTGTCCTCTTCCTCACTGTCGCCCCAGTCGCAGTCATCAGAGTCTGAATCCCACTCTGACCTCATGATGCTTTGCGTTTTCACTTACCGTCTGACCTGAGCACTGCTATACGTGCGCATATACTACTGCAGTACACTCCACTTCTATTTACACCAAAACAATCACTATGTGACATCTGTCCCATCATTAGCAGTTCTGTCCGGAGGAGCTCTCACACACGACTCTCTGAAAGCAAAAAGGGCTGGACACTAAACGGTAAACGAACACCCAAATACACATGCACGCGCAGCGTCTGCTCCCATGTCCAACTGCAAATACTGCCGGACACCACACACACACAAACACACACACCGGATCCATTTCCAGCGAAACACACTTGTACTTGTAGAGGTGAGAATTCTTCACAACACATCGGCTCTAAAGCTGTCACAGCACAAATACACAATAACACTACTGCAAAGGTCACAGCTGCTGCGCAGTATTACTGAACACAGAGAGACAGAGCAGAGGAGCAAAATCTGTCATCATTTACTCACTTTCAATGATGTTCTAAACCCATATAAATTTCATTCTTCCTTGAGACACAAAAGATATTTTTGCAGAATGCAAAAAAAGCATTTTTTTTTTTTTTTCTTAAGACAGCTACACAAAAGGACAAAAAGCACCTTTATATACAGAATTGTACACTGCTTTTTTGTTATGGAACCAAATTGTATTTTTGTATATTTCTATATAAATTTTTCAGTTGTTTTTAAATTTAGTTTTAGTCCTGTGTGAAATGTCCATTTTAGTCTTTGACATGTTTATTCAACCAGTGCTGTTTTTGTTTAGTCTAGTTTATTTGACTAAAGGTCTGGGAATTTTAGCCTAGCTTTAGTCTAAGAAAACTATTAGTCATGCTGCACAATAGTTAAACAGATAATCACAATTATTTTGCACAGCTATTATTGTAATTACCGATCGTGATTGTTGTCATCTGAGAAATTCTATCAGAATTATTATCACTTTCACCTATAAGCACAAATAACTCTTATACATGTATTTTACCACATCTAGTTTCCTAAAATATCGTATAAATTAACACTCTCTACATTATGAATACGAGTAAAACTCAAAACCTTCTCTCAAAATCTAAAACATTGAAATTCTTCATATTAAATCCATCAATTCCAAATTATATTTATGTTTTTCCATTAAAACAACAAAAAAGACTGTCTTGCAGCACAGAGGTTGCGTGAATGCGTTTATTCAGCACCTACAGCCCAATCGCAAACAATATGTAATTGAGATCAATGTTAGGATTTATTACAGCTTATCACTGACAAGGTTTTGATGGCAGATTTTTTCTTGACTGGCAACCCCAATATGAAAACTTACGAAAGTCTATATTTAAACTACATTTTAGTCTCATCTTTTTTCATCATGGTATAGCTTCCTGATGTCTTAGTCATGGAAAACAGGTTGTCAACAAATCTTTTTCGCCATCGTTTTTATGAAAGGTCATATGGGCTTGGAATGTCATGAGAGTATATATAATGATTGATAATTTTCATTTGTGGGTGAACTATCCCAGGCGTGTGGGTCAGTGTACTGTAAGTGGGACACGCTCACCTGCTTGAGGAAACACAGCATGAAAAACCGACACCATCAGCGCTGCCAAACGTGTCTGTGAACCAATCAGGTGTCAAATGATTCAGAATGCACATAGACACACGCATGAGTTTAATCCCAGGATCAAGAGATTCTTTTATCAAGTTCTGGACACTGTTAATGATCTCCGTAAAGCGTGAGCCAACCGCACAAGGTTTCTGCCATACACAAGGGCACAGCGTGAGCTCTTACAGGACAGCATTTAATTGATCTCTGAGGAATCGGACTGACCGCGTACAATGTTCTGGCCTATATTTCACCTCCGATTACAACCTCGCAGCTCGCATCAGAAGACTGCCGAGCAGGACACCTGATACACAACGGAGCATATCAACATGCTCTCAGGATCACTGTTTCCTAGTAACACAACCAAACGCAGGATTATAATCAGGGTAAACAGTCCCCTTAAACCAGACACCACTACAGAAAAAGAATAACAGAATAAAACACATTTAAATAGAACAAAACAGAATAGAATAGAAAGGAATAGAATTAAAGGGATTGTTCACCCAAAAATGATCCTGTTCATGCTCTATAAAATGGGAGTGATAAGCAACCAGCTTCAAACTTTTAAGAAAAAAATGCAAAATACTGTAATGTACCACAGAATGATCCCACATGCATGTGATAAGGTTTGGTGAAAAACTAATTATTATTTATTATTATTTAGCAAAAATCCTGACATGACTGCGTGCTTTCAGACCGTATTACAGCAGCAGTTCAGAAGCACACAAGTGCAATAGAAATCAAATCTATCAAAACACTGCACTAAACACAATGCCTAGAAAGTATACAAAAGTATACATTGTACTTCTCTTCTTTGAGATGAATATCTTTTGACAGTTGTAAATTCAAGAACCCGCTTTGGACAAAACTGAGATATTTACCTCAAATAAAGTATATGCATAATTCTTTAGGAGCCCTGTTTCATATTATGTTTCATTAATCTTCATTTCTCGAAATGGTGCACTTGTATGCAGACCAACAGCTGAAGTAAGAATTTTCGGTAACACTTTATTTTAAGGACCAGTTCTCACTATTAACTAATTGCTTATTAGAATGCATATGACTAACATATTTTTAATACTTATAAAAGCACATATTAATGTCTTGTTCTGCATGACCATATTTTAGATCACTTAGTCCACCCCATACCTAAACTTGACAACTACCTAACTATTAATAAGCAGCGAATTAGGAGTTTATTGAGGGAAAACTCCTAGTTAATAGTGAATATGTGTTCCCTATTCTAAAGTGTTACCAAATTTTCTATAAATTTTGGTTAGTTTTCCTATTGTATGCCTTCAGAACATTTACAAAATAAGTCACTAGGGATCACTCTGTGATACTATTGCCTTTTTTGCATATTTTGTATGAATGAGCACAAAAAAAATCTTAGGATAAAATAGAATAGAATAGAATCTAGGCGTGTTGTTTGATTCAGGTCTCAAGTTTGATAAACAAATTAATTCTGTTGTTAAATCCTGCTTATATCATTTAAGATGTCTTGCCAAAGTCAAACCTGCTCTTTCTTTAAATAACTTTGAAATAGTTATTCAAGCATATATTACTTCACACCTTGATTACTGCAATTCACACTATTATGGAGCAAACCAATCATCTATCAGTCGTCTTCAAATGGTACAAAATGCAGCAGCTAGGCTGCTGACTGGCAGTAAAAAATTCAATCACATTTCTCCCATTTTAACCTCTCTGCATTGGCTTCCAGTAAAACTTAGAATAGAATTCAGAATTCTTGTTTTTGTTTTTAAAGCATTACACGGCCAGGGACCAACGTATCTTTCTGACATTTTACACTACCATAATCCTTCTAGGTCACTTAGATCAGACAGCCTTGGATTGCTCTCTGTTTGCAGATCTAGGTTAAAACATCGTGGAGACCGAGCTTTTGTGACAGTAGGCCCCAAACTCTGGAATAGCCTACCGGTATCAATCCGAATGGTTTCATTACTTTCCTCTTTCAAATCAAAACTTAAAACTCATTTTCTTAGCGTGGGCTTCTAATTAAGTTTTCTAGTGTTTTCGTTTGTTGTTTGAGAGACTGTAATTTGTATTTTTATTTGATGACTCTGATCTGTACAGCACTTTGGTCAACCCTCGGTTGTTTTTAAATGTGCTTTATAAATAAAAAATGAATGAACGAATGAATGAATAGAATAGAATAGAATAGAATAGAATAGAATAGAATAGAATAGAATCATTATTTGTGCAGTTTTTGTTGGTGCCACTAGGGGTGTAAAAATTATTATACACTTTTAAATGTTTAAATCGCATAGCATTACTCTCTTTAGCTTCAGTTTCATCAAATGTGATTTCAAACAATAAATAAAAAAATATTACCACTGCTTGCAGTGCTTTGCCTACAAAGTATCCATCTCTCTGATGTTACCAGAACCCCACTTCGTAATGTTTGGGAACAAAGACTGTGTTTCATCTTTTCATCACGACATGTCACTCACGCCACTACTCCTGGAGTTAAATAAATAAATAATAAAAAGTCAAAATAAGCTGCTAGTGGTTATTCATTGATAAAGGCACAAGATTAATGGTAAGTGCCTTTCAAAATACAATTTAGAGTTGTTAAACAGAAAAACTGCATATAAAATAAACCTATTAACTGAATATGCTCTCTGGGGATTTTCATATATTTCAGCACCACTCATTGTATTCTAATGCACATTCTAATGCTCAATGCATTTACACACACACACAAACACACACACACACACACACACACACACTCTTCTAGAGACCATAGCCCCTGCCCACTCTCCCCAGGGACTACTCTATTGCTTTTGGTTTATCACGGTCCAGCGTGCAGTTGGTCACAGTAATTAAAAAACCTCAGACATGCATTTGAAGTGTCCTGCTTAGGCCAAGATCACCAATAACAGCATTTATTGTTTTCTAATCAGGGGCCCTTCGGCTGCCCCAATCACTCAGTAAATAATGGAGATGTCAATACTCTCAGGCCCGTGACTCACCCAAACCTCTGCTCCCACTCACCATAAAAAGCCCTCATTAATCACTCTGTACCTTTGAAAAGAGTTAAAACTGTCAGTCGGTGAAAACCTGTCTTCCTCCACTACTTCTCCACCGTCCAAGTCACCCCAACCACCAATCTTTCTAACCCCTTTTCCTCATCAGCGGTCAAGCGGCTCAAATCTTCCTGCGTAACAAGGGTACCTGAATTGATTAGCACACTCATAGGCAGGTCCCACTGCAGGAATTACTCCACTAATTCTCAGTGAGGTTTTTTTTTCCTCACCCAAGCCTAATCAACAATGTATATGTGCGCCAACTGTGGGTTTGCTTTAAGCCTTCTGAACAAAACATGCATCCTGTGCTAGTTTCTACAAGACAGACAGATTTTGAGTGTTCACTCACTAAATAAAGCAGGAAAACATGACTTGCACTTTGATTCGCATCCAAGCTACATATAATCAGCATATCATCATTCTCCTGAGTGACATCATTTTGCAATTGTAAATGGGTATTAGTGAATTAGTGCTTGTAACTGCCAGAATATACTGAGTTATTAGAGAATTCTGGGCTTTGAAATGGATGAAATTGCAAGTTATTTGCTGAGGAGATATTTTTACGTCAGCTGAGAATCTGAAGTAGATCCATAGTCATCTATGATCACTATATCAGAGCAGATTTTACTAGATACACCAAAATCATTTCTAGCAAGAAAAAAGGCCCCCCAAAAAGTAGTAAATAGGATAGTAGGCAGAGCTCCTTTTGTTTGTTTGCAAACATGACAAATACATAAAGATAGCTTCTCTGCAAAACCAAACCCAAATACAGGACACTGTAGGCTTATAGTTTTTTATGCACTGGTATTTTATTAATTTCAACCAAAAAATTAGACATTTTTTGTGCAGTGCGAGGTCACAGCATTACTTAAGCATTCTAAAATGATAGAGGATGGTGCTAGCAACTGCAAGGTCATGGGTTTGATTTCCAGGGAACACGTGCCAATAAAAAATCTTGAATGCAATATAAGTCACTTTGCATGAAGCATCTGCCAAACGCATAAACAGAAATATACTCCCATATGCACAAGGTTAGTTAGAGACAGGTCTCTATGGTGGAATGCCCCAACATTACATGACGGCTAGAAGATCTGCTTTCAATCTGGCCTTGATTTCCCCTGATGAGGTCATGCCTTGCTAGTATTTAAACAAGATATTGTGCAATTTTAATGCCCTTTTTATCTAAACAAAAATGAAACGGCAGAGCAGTATTGCAATACATTATTAGCGCACTCCTACATTATTTTATTTAACTTCAAACGACAGAGTGAGTTGTTTGACTGTGACAGAACAGATATTTGAAAACTCACTCGACGTGAGGCTTGATTGGAGGAGGCTCAAAGGCTGCCACCACCAAACAAGTGCCCTAAATCTCCTTGATGGGGTACATATTCTTTGCCCATATTTCTGTCATGTAGAAGGTAGAATGATGTTGGCTGCATTCTGCCTGTGACCCAGCATTAGGTGGACTGTTGGGACCGCTTCAGGTTCAGTCTCGTGACTTACGGTTTGTCTCGGTAGTGTAATGCCAGTTTGAACCCTTCCAAAATGTTCCCCTTAATTAGGATGTGCACCACATGAAAGTTACTGTATTACTGTACAGGAAGTGATTCAGCATTTTCCCCTGTCAAACATTTCCCCCCTCCTTCTGCATGCCTCTAATGAGATTTAGGGTTTTACATAAAATGTTGTTTAGATTGGTTTCTCTCCATTTGGCAAGGCCTTTGAAAGAAAAAAAATAAAATGACTGACTCTGTCGGCAACCTCCCCTCTGTATGTCTAATCTAAGCCTGTAATTAGTTATTGCTCCACATCATGAACTCATTAGATATCTGCCTACGGGACATCAACAGAGCTCTGCGTCGCTGCTTTACTTTACTGTTGTTTCAGACCAAGAAAGGCCCTTAAATCATAATTGTCACTTTTACGAAATAACATAAATTACTAACCAAAATCATCTTGTTTTTCAAACCGCATGCAGACGTATGGGTCATTACTTGAGAATGGCTCCTGAAATCTGTTTCTTTATCATGTGAACTGGCATTCACGTTAGTTGTCATACAGTTTCTAAACAGTTTATGACAGATAAATTATGGCAGGCTCATGTATTTGTGGTTCAGCATTGATGTATAACACGGCCTCTCAGATCGTGGCTCAGACTGATAATGGAGTGCATCCTCAGTGGGACTGTCCTCTCTCGGGCTCGATTTGAACTGAATTTGAATCAGGGCTGGGTTTGTCTTAAAGCAGACCTTAAAGCAGACACCCCCTCCCCATCTCCCTGTTGCCTATTTATACATTTTTCTTCTCCACAGATAAAGATCTCAGCTATCTCAACTACCACCTCCCCCTCCCCCAGCGTGTTTCTGCAGTTGTAACATGCTTTGCAACACTCTACACTACACACATACCAAGAAGACGTATGCGCCCGCTGCGTGCCGATGTCTAATGGCATCAGGAAGCTGAAAAAAAAGCCATTTCCTCTCCCTCCCGTCCTCCACCCCACCAGCCCGCCCTGATGATGAAAACACAGACAGCTGAAGCAGAAAGCCATTTCTCAAGTTAAATGCCATGTGGTTATGTAGTGTTGTATTCACTCTGAAATTAAACGCCTCGTGCCCTGAAAGCTGTCACACAACAAAGGGACCATAAGAGGCTGGGGTTCACCCAGCATAGCCATAACTTTGCTTAGACGCTGGACGTTCGTTTTATGATTCATTCCATTCTGCACAGTGTTTAGCTGGGTGCATGCTTGTGGCGTTATGATCGCTGCAAGATCACCATGTTCAGATGGTTTCATGTCTAATTTAATAATCTTTGGCTGCTAAGAAATCTCAGTTATTTCATTTACATCCTGAGTTTCTTTAGAGCAGCAGACTTTATAATTCAGTGCCGTCCAAAAGTTTGAAAGCACCCTAGGCATCATCATGTAGCCCAAGGCTACATCAGCATAAATCCTTATTATTTTATGATGACTTTACATTGAGAAGGGACAACCTAAAAGCTAGATAAACACATTGATAAACTATGAACTTAATGTGAATTTGGGATTACAAAATCTCAAGATCATTTTTACACTTATGTCAATGTTTCCTGCACCAATTTTCAGTGGTATAGTTTAAAGTGGCACACTTTATAATATGAACAAATCATTTTAATGAATCAGTCAAAACATAATGCATATAACATGATTATATGTTTTATATGTAGTATATATCATTATAGAACAGTTTTATACAATTTATTCCAAATTAAAGTTTACTTTAGTCATCCACAGATTAGTTTTTGGCTGTGTTGAATAATTTGTAGCAAATAAACTGCTTGGGCCTTGTTGTTAATTCTTCACATCAATATTACTTTTGTAATTGTGTATGATTTGCAGCATTAGCTATGATTTTGTGTAAGCATAATGGTCATTAAAATTGAAAAATGCCCAAATTAATCAGAATCAAATCAAAATGAACTAAAATCGTATGTGAACTGAAAGCTTGTGGTTTAGAACAAAATAGAATAAGGCAATCTATATCAATACCCAGCTCTAACAAACTGTAAATTATTAAATAATAATTAATGAATTCAGAACAATTGACCCTTTGCAAAAACCTGCCCTACTTGGTTATTGTTGCTATGTCCGACAAGCCATGCCACTCTCATGCCACACATCATGTTCTCACGCTGTAACAAATACATCACGGAGCAAAGAGGAAACTGACAACACGCCACCAGACAAGACAGAGCAGGTTACTTCTGGTATGAAACAAGGTCTCAGCTTTAAAATTTTTTCATTGTTTAAGAAATTCACTGTATATATTGCCTCACTTCAAGCGGCACGTGAACCTATCGTCTTCATATTTATTTAAGCATGAAATAAACATGAATGAACATCAGAACATATTTTATTTCAATAACGTAAAGACATCAATACAGAATATTTTTCAAGTTTAAGTCCACCAAAGTTAATCTACTCTCCTGTCTGATTTGCTTGTCGGGCAAGATGGCGGAGTCAGCATTTTGACTTGTCCGATCACCTGTCAACCAAGCTCTTTGTGAATGGTCAATTGGCTATCATTAATAACAATGTCTCTTTTTTTGTCTAGGGCATTTCCAAACCTTTGAAGGGCACATTATTTTTGTTTATCTTCTGTTAAAAAAAAAAGAGTTCAACACATATTTTACCATACACTGTCTAAAAAAAAATAAATAAAAATCTTCTCAAATTGAACCTTTAGGGGTACAATAGCTTGTCACTGGGGCAGTACTCTTAAAGGGAAACATTACCTTATACTTTATCTACCACTAAAATATGCATATTATTACCTTAGTGTAATATATACACTTAAGGTAATACTATGAATCTAGGGGTAAATAAGGTACTGTACAAAGATGTCTGCCTCAAAGATATTGCCCCAGTGAGAGTGTATTGCACTTCTGTTGAATGACAATAGTTTGTGATGGTGATTAACAGAATCCTTCTTGTAACTTTGTGTTTAATGGAGCTATTCAATGAAATGAAAGCTTACCTCACAGAAGGCCCAGACCTCTTCAGCCTTCACAAGGGTCCTTTCACCTTAGTCGGG
>JAUZSZ010000095.1:27094030-27107691 GCA_034780575.1 Labeobarbus marequensis | reverse complement strand
TAAAACTGTACTGCTTCAAAGACATTAGAACTTCTAAACAGCAGAAAGAAAACAGCCATTGCTGAAATAAAAACAACATCTTGATAGTTCATCAGAATACTTCTTTTCTCTTGTCAAACAGATGTATGACAATAAATAATGACTAGGAATAATCCTTAAATACAATAACAAGTCATCTACTTGTTAAAAGCATATAAGTAGCAGTATAATTCTGTAGCCTCCTCTGCACCTCCTCTGATATAGAAATATTCTTCATTTAGGAATGTTGGACAGTATATTGATCATGATCACATACTATAGAGTATTATAGAGAGAAAGAAAACTGACATGATTTTTTTTTTTTTTTTCTTTTTCCAAGAAGCACAATATTGTAGAGCTCTAAAATATGCAAAAGACTGTACCAGTAAAAAGACATGGTTACAGGTTCTTTTGGAGGAATAGAGTTGTTTTTTTGTTTGTTTGTTTTAGTTTTTTTTGATAGAGGATGTAATGTGAACACATTAGCACCTCAACGTATGGGACTGACAATCACTATACAAAAAATGTCAAGGAATTAAAAAATAAAAAATAAATAAAAAATCTTCCAGTGTCGCTAAACGAATTATTGCCTGTCTCAGAGCTCCAAACATGATCCAAAAGGACAGATTACTGAAAACCCAAAAAAAAAGACCAAAAAAAAAACAAACAAAGAAATAAATGGAATGTCTTTTTTAAAGTTTATTTACTCTAATATACTTGGAGTGTGCACACTTACATACATACAAGAAAAGCAAGTGGCTGACAGTCACCAGAAAACACAGTAGTGCGTCGTCTTTAATTGTTGTCTTTAAAGTATGTCTTTAATTTCAAATGTTGCCCCCAGTAGAGCTTATATAAATAGTTGTATTAAATTTATCAACTTGATTTAAGGCAGTGAGAACTATCCTAATAAAAAGAAAAAGAAGAAAACAACAACAAAAAAGAACAGACCAAAAATAAAAGAATAAGTATCTTCTCGGGTTATGGTGAATTAAAGAACCCATGCTTGGATCCTTACAGTTTGTTTGAACTTGTAAAATCTCTGTGCACCACTTTTAGACCACTTCTATCACTTTTTTCAACCTCTTTCTATCTTTCCTTCTTTTTTTTTTTGTTTGTTGAGATGTTGTGGTTTTAGGGCTCTGATAAGGGTTTATCTTTTTATTTACTGCTTAGTGAGGAGTGTGGCGGGTATTTGTGAGTCCTCTAAACTCCTCTTGGCGTGAATAGAGCAGCCGTAAGGCCCCGGGGTTTAAGTGCTGAGCTTCCCTGTGCTGAGCGGGAAGATATTGACTTTCTTAAAGTCTGGATCATTTCTGTTTATCACAAAACATTAATAGCCACCCTTACAATACCCTCCCCCCCTGATTATCTATATACTTCATAACTACAGTGCCTTCATAGTGCTACTTTTTCAAGAGCTCCATAAAGAAAGTACTCCCACTGTGGATCAATAAGCCCCACAAAAGAGCTAAGGTTCCTTCATATTATTTCCAAGTTACATTTAACAAATAACATATTCAGCCTCTTGGTTACATATGGTCAGTGTTTGCCCAAAGTCCACCAGTTAGAAGGGAAGCAGCACCTTCTTCAAGAACAACAAAAAGACTTTTTTGTTAAAAAGCTCTGAATAGAAATCACATTTAATGTGTCTCTGCCATTCTGTTGTGTCACTTTAAGTGATATACAAATTACATCCTAAAACTGCACAACAATGAAAAAGAAGGAAAAAATTACTATCCACTGATTATTATACAATGTTATTGGCTGTCTTTATTTGTGATAGGAGAAAGACAAGAAGGGAGGGAGGAGGGGAATGAAAGAGGCTGATAGGAAGTGCTACTAGTCGTCAGACAGGTCTGAGGCTGACCCTTCTGCGGCCTGGCTGTACAGGCGACTAAGGTTTCTCTTGACGTGTTCTGAAAGAGTGAGGAGAGGCGAAATGGGGAAGGAGTGGGGGAGTGAATGGAAGTAGCATGGGAGGGGGTTGAATTGATTTCCTCTGTGATGACAGCACCAGTCAGGCTGGCACCAAACGCCCCAACCCCCCATTTCACCATCCACATCCCTCCGTCCGCTCACTCCATCCCTGTGCGTCAGTGGTGCTGGGCAAATGGCCACTGGTGGTGTCATGTTCTTGAAGGGTGCGCTCAACAGCTCCCCTCCATCTTTCTTTCCCTTCCAACTGTCGCGAAATCGTTGGCGCGGATCGTTTTTCTGATAAAAGCATTATTTTTGGGACAAAAGTTACTCTGAGAAATTTAATGACAGTCTTTTTTTTAATGTTGTCATTTTTTTTCCTCTTCAGTAATGTCTCTTCAATGCTCAATTCAGGCAACTCCAATAAGAGCCGTGTATTTAGTTTCAGACTCATCAGAAAAAGGGTTCGGGTTTCTCTACTTCATCATCTCTATCCTGCTCTTCACAGAATATTACTGAGACTGAAATGTTTCAGTTTAGGAGTTAATAATCTCCAACTTAAGGAATCTCAGTTTTTTTGGGAGAATTTTGAATTTCTTCATGTTTCTTTTACAATGATTCAATGGGAACGCTTGAATGTGTTGGTTCCATTATCACTTCAAACCCACGAAGGTCCTTAGAAATCCCTGGATTCAGTTTTACGCTGCTTCACGCAAGAGTGTGAGGAGGATCACCAGAAATACCTTCTCCTGTGTTCACCTGGCCAGAGGAGGAAAGATTCCCATCCTCGGAGTTCCCAGAGACATCAGAGTCTATGCGGGAGCGTTTGAAGCGCCGGTCGGGGTACTGGCTGTTGTCAAAGGGCATGCGGTGAACACACAACACATGGGTCTTCAGGTTACCTTTCTGAGAGGCACTGTAGGGGCAGTAGCGGCACTGGAATGGCCGCTGACCTCCATGACCTGGGAAAGAAACCGACAACATTATCATCGTGCACAATGTCAATAAAGCCTGTTACACATGCCACACACTTTACATCAAAAGAATTCAACATTCTGTGCCTGATTTTAATCAGATAACACTTGTGTGTAGTATTTAGTTACAATCAGCTCAAGATGGACGTTTAATCATCTGATTCATCAGTATGTATCAAAAGCATTTCCTTGATCCGTCTGTGGACAATCTCTGCTGTTCAGATGAAGACGTTTTCTTTGTACGGTATCCTACAGAAGTTCGAAAGTGCTCTTTTCAGCTTAGAGCAAGTACAACTGTTTAAGAGATTGGATCTGATCATCGGTGCATTGTACACAATGGCCCTTAATAGCCCACACAAGTCTGTTTGAGGAATGCAGATTACGTGCCTATCATATCTGGCTCTCTTATCGGGCCCATCCACTTAGACCAAAGCCAGGCACTTTCAGCTATGCGCTACTTTAGAACATTAATAACAGTACATTTGCTCTCCATTTTTCTCAATTCAATTTGAAAAGCACTAAATCAAATTAACATGGTGGTTTAAAATAGCAGCCGCGTTGGTGCGGAGAATGTAAAGCGGCTGCATTAAAGGTGTAGCCGTGACGCAACGTGAAAAATGTACGCATCCTCAAAGTAAGTGTGCGTACTGTCGTCTGCTTGCATATGCGTGTGTGGCACAAAAAAGGAGGATTTATAAGCACTTTGTGTTTGGCTTTGGAGTCTCAGCGGCTTTCGAATACTACAATGTCTGCTGAGGCCTCGCTACAAAGGGGATTGCTACAAGTTTTAGAGCTTTCGATGTTCCAGTTGTCTGATAAGCAAGCCGACGACGCACAATCCCGGCCGTTTCATTCATACGCACTTTAATTTCACACTCCCTTACATTGCGCTAAGTCTGAGAGGCAGCATATTCTCATGCTACTTTATACTTAGAGTGAACTAGCATCACCAACTGTAAGTCAGCTTTCTTTCTCTTTTCTTCTCCTCTCTTTTCTTCTCCCCTATCTTGTCTCTTTTCCTGAAGCAGTAAATGTTTAGGCAAACGCAAAGGGAACTGGGAGCTGTCACAGATTGGTCCAACTGGCTAAAGAATGGAGAGATTTTCAATCAATTTTCAGCATAAACAGAAAGAGAAAAACAAAAAGGAGGAATATGGAGAAGAGGGCATCTGGCTCACTGTGACCGTGACAGGACCACAGGTAAATGATTAACAGGGCTCAGAAAGAAGCACAAAAGAAGAAAGCCTATTGACATGTAACCTCCGTCACAGCTCTTCGTATTCATCCAGAAAGCTTCCTCCAGCTTCCCTTTTCAAAGTGAGATAATACTGCCCCTTCAGGGTGCCTATTTGGTGGTCAAAATAATTGGCAACAATGAATCATATTTCAAGGGGTGTTCTGTGGCAGGGCACATTTTTCTTATATCAAAAAGGCCGTACACATTGAACCCCTCTCAAAATGTTTCCCATAATAGTTGCCCCGATTACTTAGAAACTAATTGGGGCAATTTTGGCTTGTTGCTGCTAGTTTCTAAATGACAAGAGAAGAAGGAGCAGAGCTGGAGATTCTATGCACAAAGATTACAGTGTGTCATAGTGTGGGTGACAAAAAATACACACAAACATTAATATTTCTGTGTATATTATAGGGTTAACGTTAAAAATCAATTTGTAAAAAAGAGAGAGAAAGGGTTAACAATGAGTTAAGTCTTAAAGGGTTACTGCACCCAAAAATAAAAATTTTGTCATTTTGCCATGTCGTTCCCAACCCGTAAAATCTTTGTTTGTCTTCGGAACACAATTTAAGATATTTGGATGAAAACCGGGAGGTTTGTGACTGTCCCGTTGACTGCCAAGTAAATGACACTGTCAATGCCCAGAAAAGTATGAAAAACATCATCAGAATAGTCCATCTGCCATCAGTAGTTCAATCTGAGTGTAATGAAGCAAAGAGAATACTTTTTGAACGCAAAGAAAACAAAAATGACTTTTTTCAACAATTCGTCTCCACTGCGTCAGCGTAGTGTCATTTTGGAGAATATATACTCTCATTTGGAGTCATTTTGGAGAACATAAACTGCATACTCTCTTTTGTGTCAGCTGCACCACAAGGATATGCTGTTTTCGTTCAAATCAAAGCATAGAAAAAATATTTGTGCAGTGTAGCTGACACAGAAGAGCGTACGCAGTTTGTGTCCAGCAGATATTCTCTAAATGGTGCTACGCTGACGAAGTGGAGATGAATTGTTGAATAAAGTCATTGTTTTTGTTTTCTTTGCACAGAAAAAGTGTTCTCGTCGCTTCATTAAACTCAGATTGAACCACTGATGGCAGATGGACTATTCTGACGATGGTTTTCATACTTTTCTGGGCCTTGACAATGTCATTTACTTGGCAGTTAATGGGATAGTCACAAATCTCCTGGTTTTCATCCAAAATATCTTAAATTGTGTTCCAAAGACGAACAAAGCTTTTATGGGTTTGTAACAACATGGGGGTAAGTGATTTATGACAAAATGTTCATTTTGGGGAGTAGTATCCCTTTAATTAAAATCTAAAAATGGCAAAATTTCTTAGTAAATGATGGTGTATAGTTAGCATAGCCGTGTACTAATTATAATGTTAAATATATGTTAATGAGAAATATGTAAGTACAAGCCAGACAACAAACCAGTCATAAGGGTCAATTTTTCAAAATTGAGATTTATACAACATATGAAAGCTGAATAAATAAGCTTTCCATTGATGGATGGTTTGTTAGGATAGGACAATATTTGGCTGAGATACAACTATTTAAAAATCTGGAATCTGAGGGTGTAAAAAAAAAATCGAAATATTGAGAAAATCACCTATAAAGTTGTCTAAAATGAAGTTCTTAGCAATGCATATTACTAAACAAAAATTAAGTTTTGATATATTTACAATAGGAAGTTTACAAAATATCTTCATGGAACATGATCTTTACTTAATATCCTAATGATTTTTAGCATAAAAGAAACATCAAGAATTTTGACCCAAACAACGTATTTTTGGCTATTGCTACAAATAGACTGGTTTTGTGGTCCAGGGTCACATATGTGTATTCATACTTCCAGGACATCCAGGGACAATAAAGGTAGAAATGATTTATTAATACAGTATATAGATATTATAAGCCACTATATATATCGACAGTGATGGCATCTTTCTTTTTCTTTCTTGTTCGCTTTCTTTCTCTTTTTCTTCTTTTCAAAGCTCTCCAGTGATTCACATCTACCGCAACTGAGGTGTCAAGTGACATGAACTAGTATGAAGAATTTTATTTCTCCCTTCTCCTTCTCTTTCTCTCCAGTATGTGTCAATCCTTTCCACATTTTTTTTCACTCTGTTTCCCGAAACTGTGAGTCCTGAGTGAGTAAAAATTCCAATGTACTTGTTACCAATGGCCAATAAATCTTTTGAATGTTTCATGTCCAAAAACCACACAAGAACACATTTGTACCCCTATACGTACTAAGCTTTGTAAAACAACATATGGAAATGACAGGTGATTTTTATCTTTTCCCTTCTTTTTTTCTTACCCCTTTCCATCATTTTCTAACATTGTCTCAAAATAGAGAGAGAAAGAGTTCTATTATTTTCAGCAGTGTGCCATTATCACGCCTGCCTAATTAACCCCTGAAGGCCTCATATGTGGAGATCAGAGGGCGAAGAAGAAGAGGAGGAGGGAGAACCGATGACAACACCCACTTCCTGCAAATTCCCCAATATCACTCCATCATTGTCCTTCCCGCTGTCCATCATTTCAGAATAAAAAAAGAACAAAAATAAACAAAGGATCGCATTTATTCAATCAGTTCAGTTGTTTTCTCTGTTCTAGAGACACTTTCTTAACATCTATTGTATCTAGCCTGAAGATTTTTCATCTTCATCCTCTCTGAAGACATGTCTAATGCTCCCTCTTGTGGCACCTCCTGTTCTTGCTCTCTCACCCTCTTCTTTTCATTCTCCGTTTCTTATCTCGTCATTCACACACACATACAATGTAAAAAACAACAAGATAGGTTTGAACAGTACGCTTGTGGTATGTAAGCAAGCAGACACAAGCTCCTCCACACAAACACACTCACGCAGACATGGAGGTGCTTTGGCATGTAATCAAAATCAGTCTTATATAAATTCCATCTGATGCCAGAGCTACCATCTGTGAAAGAGTGCTGCCTCTCACCTCTGTCTGTCTGTGAGAAGTCACCCTCTCCAACGCTCAGCAACAAAGAGTGTGTATGTGTGTGTGACAGAGAAAGAGCGGGAGAAGGGTGTTGAGGAGGAAAAATGATTAATTTGCAGAATGCTTGTGATTTGCTCATATATTATTATAACAGCTCCTCAGCACATGACGAATCCCTTGCCCCACGCAGCAGAAAGAACCTGCAGGGCTTCAGCACTTTTACTGTGTGTGTGTTTACACACTCGAGCATGTGTCCCTGTGTATGTGTGGCATGTCTCTGAAAAAATAATAGCTCATGAGCATGTCATGAATGTCTGTTCCTGCATGTGTGTGGATTTGTGTGAGGGGGACACTGC
This sequence comes from Labeobarbus marequensis, assembly GCA_034780575.1. Classification (NCBI taxonomy): domain Eukaryota; kingdom Metazoa; phylum Chordata; class Actinopteri; order Cypriniformes; family Cyprinidae; genus Labeobarbus; species Labeobarbus marequensis. The sequence goes on along the minus strand of JAUZSZ010000095.1, from coordinate 27,100,217 downwards.
ATGTATAGCATGTTGGGACATATGTGTGTATGTGTATGTGTGTGCGTGTGCGTGTGCGTGTGCGTGTGTGGGCTGGCACCTGACAGACTGCAGAGCCTCTAATGACTTTCAGATGCTCACTGTGAGTAACTCAAACCTGAGAACGAGCGAGATAGGAATACTGAAGGAGAGAGAGATACTTCCGCTCTATGGGCGATTAAGAGTTTAAACACTCATATCCTTTTAACTCACCCTGCATATGAACAACTTGTTCACCAACTTAACTTGTTCACCATATGAACAAGGTCACCATTTAAACTCTTCCGCTCCATGTTAGCATCACACAAGCAAGAGTGCGTCATTGTATTTACAAGAATGCATGTCATATTGCTTTTATACAACAGATCAACAAACAGAAGTTAATATTGAGTTACATTTTAATTTTTTTTTTATTTTGGGTCGGGAACAAAAATAGTTCCAAATGACACCACAGTGGTACTCCTGAGCGAATCAGTGTTTTCTGAACATAGCTGAGTGAATGATTCAGTGACTCATTTAAAGAATTAAATCAGGGATTTTAAATAAATCTGTTATATGAATCATTCAATGAGTCTCTCATAAAGACACTCACTACATCCTAAATTGCATAATATATTGTGATTTCGGAGATACTACCTTTTTCACCTACTATATAGTAGGGAAGTAGGTGCATTCTGAGGCAACCAGTCACTTGTTTTTTGTTTTTGTTCTCGATTGAATCAGGATTTTCAAACAAATTGGTTAAATTAATCAGCCAATGGCTGCCACATAAAGAGAGTCACTTCGTGAGTGAATCAGTGTTTTGAACAAATCAAATCAATAAATTAATTAATAGCTCACTCATAGTCACCTGTTGCCACCTACTGACATAATGACGTAACATGCAGAAAGGGTCACTAGAAGAACCTCACCATTTATATGCAGACTGACAGTCTGTCTAAAAACAGAGACAAGTGGTATGATATAGACAGTGAAAAATCTGCAGTAAGTGCTGTTCGACTGCACTCAACCAATCAGATTCCAGGACTGGAACAGTTGCATAAGTGTTAAATGCATAACTGTGGAGAGTCAACTGGCTCAAAGATCACCTACATCTGACTTTCCCTGGGAACTATTGATTTCTGTACTTCAAGTGTGTTTTAACAACACATAGTGTGCTTCTGTAAGCAAAACCATGTCTGCCTATAAGATACTCTAAGCCATTGTGATATTTCAAAGAATATCTATAATGAATCTGTATCTGTAGGGATTACACAATGCTGTGCACGTGTATGTTTTGGGGCCAGGTTTTTCTGCTCTGTGCAGCAAGTGTTGCATATCCATTTGCTTATATCTTATATCTGGAAACTTTCCTTCTGTGTGTGTGTGTGTGTCTGTGTTTGAGTGTCACCTATATGGAAGAGAAGGAAAAGATAAAGAAAAACAGAGGGAGTGTGTGTCTGGGGAGAACGCAAGCCACAGAAGGTGTGAGCAGTAAAAAGTGATGTACCATCTGTCGGCCAGTAATAACCTGCGTGTTGTAAAGGCTGGGAGATTACTCAGCAAAGAGAGCTTCCAAACACCCAAATCCCTCCACAACGTTAGTGCGCCACACACTATCTCTCCCCACCTGCTCCCAAAACCCTGCTGAGGAAGATTCCACACTAAAACCGACATCACACCTTCAGATCCACTCGCTCTGATTCGGTAAACACAAAGCAAGCAAAGACGCCACTACAACAGACAGGCATCAAGCTGAACATCTTTACACCTGCACTGTGGTCAGTTACACTATCTAGCGTAGTTACGTTTTATCATTATAAACTTTAAATGCATTCACATAAATATCAAGAGACTTCCACACAGAAAAAAAAGGAACAGTTTGGACTTTTAATGAGCATCTAGTCAAAATAGTTCTCAGACTAAAAAGAAAAGCTATGAGATATTTTATAGCACCAAATGCAGCTCTAATGGAAATCGGTTCATAGTTTGGAGAACTGATGCTATAGTCTGGCTCTCTGGGAAAAAAAAAACAACACGGAAAAACTCGGATTTGGCGTGGTGCATGTATCAAAAGCAAACTCTAAAAGCTCCACCGGGGAAGCAGCTCCCATGTTAAACACTGAACTAGATTACAAACTGCTGCAGCAGACGTACCTCTTAATACTCGCTCTGTTTCTGGGCTATACATTTCCCAGTCTGCCTGCCACTATATCTCTTTTCAATCTTCCTTACTTGGCTTCATTTCTCTCTTTTCTGAACAAATGGATTATTTGATGTGTTCCAGAGCATTTTGTTTTGTTTTTCCACATGGACATGTCTGAGTAACTGTGTGCAGAAAGTTTCAGCGAAGGATTTTTGGGATAATATACCACTTCCTTCACTGACAGTGCATGAGAGGTGCTGGCAAGGGCCTGCATGGAACCCCATGATTGGTCAAGATTTAGAAATGCTCATGGGTAAAAGGCAGCATACACATCATGTGATGAGAGCGATGTGTCAGGCAGTCTCAGCAGGACTGCGCGTCTGTGTGTGGGTATCTGTGTGGCCAGGGGAGGAAGAGTTCATGAGTACTCATCTGCAGTACTGCTCACTTCTCTCCTTCTCTCTCTCCCTATAGAGCATATTGCTGCACATTCTAGTGCTGAGATGTCACGACAGACACATAATAAATGTCTACGAGTTTGTGCAAGTGTGCCGTGTGTGTATTTGTGCAAAGGAGAGAGAAAAGAGACCATCTTGTACCTGACTACTTCCACTCAGAAATTGGTCACATTGAATAAAAAAAGCAGAATTTCCCCTTACAAATAAGGACTGTGGCATGGCTGAGTCAAGGTATCAGCACTTTGATATGTACAGGAGAGCAGGGACTTAATATTCAAATAACTTTCAAAGCTTTAAAATGGAATCCTCTAATTTCTTCCAAAATAAAAGACAGCTTCAGTATTTTTGATGTAAAAATGTCTTGTGTAATTTCATTTTATTTACAATAAATCATTTAAAACGGTCATCTTCCCTTTACAAGTTACACTTGCTTTTGTGTTGTTTGTGAGTCAGCAACAATCATGTCTGTATGAAAAAAGTAATAATAATAATAAAAAAAAATAAAATTAATAAATAAAAATAGCTTTCTCAAAGCAGCTTTCTTAAAGCAAAGTCTAATGCTTGAAGAATACAGAGAACCAAAACTTGCATTTGCCATAACTGTATATAAGGGTTATATACAGTAAAATACATTTTTTTATTTTTTTTTAATTAATTAAAATATGTACTTCCATTTCAGAATATATTCTGATGTCTGAAGTGTTTTAATGTTCATCCTTCACAATCTTAAAATGTATCTATGTCTGAGCATGTGTTGTATATCCCATTAAATATAATTATTCACATTATAGAGCTTTTTATTTGTTTCTATTCATCACATGCACCACCATAACAATGAAATCACATATAAAATCAGCCTTTGTGTACATTTGATTTAATTGCATCTGACTCAGTTAAGTTCATGAATAAATTTAATTGACAAAGGTAATGACGGCTGCAATGTCAAAGATATCTGAGATAAAATTTCAATGACGTAGGCTAAACCTTTTAGAAATAAATGAGCAAAAACCCCAAAAGTGTTGGAATGATCTTTCCTCTGCAATAATTGTGTGATTACCATATTCATGCTATTCTCGTAGTACTGTATCATGGTATTATCATAATGATAGTCTCCAAAAAACATGGTATATTTTGCGGTATTAATATAATATTATTTTATAAGGGATATATTGAGTAAAAAATACCACAATCACAAGAATGTAACTAAATGCAATATACAAAAAAAAATTAAAAAATAAATACATTTTTATCATCATTGCTTGAAAAAAACACAGTGTTGCTTTCAAATGTAATTATAATTTAAGAACTATTAACATTTTACAATAAGATTCAATTTCTATATATTTAACGAAAGTGAATGCATTAACGTTTGAAGCAAAATAAGCAGTCGCTTATATAACACTGTCTCTTGCTTGACAAGATTAAATGATCATGCACCTTCCAAGCTTTTATTTACAACTTTGTGTCTAAGGAATAATAGTTAGAATACCATGATCTATCAGACCACAGCTCCTCAAGGCCTCCGCATTAAAAGACAATCCAAACATTCCCTTTCCCACAGGCCCCAGGACTAAGCAGACAGATATACACGGATATGAACCAAGCCAGAGGATGAAGGTGTGTGTGTGGGTCAGCAGGTGTTGTTCTGCTGGCTATAACATGATCCATGGCTTTCTAATGCCTGGCTAAGAGGAGTAGGCGCGAGTGTCAGTGTTGGACCACCAGCAGGACTAAGTGCTCATCTGCTCAGGTATCAATAACATTTCCAGTCAGCTTTTATATACACCAATACTGATCTATTCCCATGCAGACATAGAAATATCGATGAAGGTGACTCAGTGCAGACATAATATATGACTGTTGGCATGTAAGCTACCTGGAAGTACATATAAAATCGAATACATTTTTTTGCTCTTGTGTTACAACTCTTTCCATTTCTTTCTCTTGAATTTCCCTTTTCCATCTTCTCCTCTCTTCTCATCCCTTCCTTTTCATTTTGTCCCCAGGACCTATTTGTCTGCTGTAAGAGAAATCCCTCAGTTCGGAGAAGTCAGTGGAGAAGGCTTTGGCAGGGGGGGAGGGCCAGGAAGGGCCACCTCCAAATAAGTTCCATTAATCACCCAACACACTCTAATGTAACTAATATTTTACAATTAGAGGAGACAAGACAGAGCTCTGAGCCATCTATCTCTCTTATACCACATGATCATCGATTCATAAGACCCTGCCTGAGAGCTGAGCAAACACACACGCACGCACGCACGCACACTCTTAAGTTGCATGTGTATGTGTGCGAGACTGTATGTGCTCGCCGATGATGAGCATTATGACACGGTGTGTATCCAGACTCACAGAGAGCTCTCGAATGGTGACAGATGACTGTTGTCTGCGTGCGTGTAAATGAGAGAGGAAGAGTGCGCGAAAATGTGTAAAAATGTGAAAAGCCTGTCAAAGAACATATGATAAGATTGATTACGGATTGACTGCAGATTCAAAATGGAAATAGAGTGCAATTCTCTCTGCAGACAATGCCTTTCTCTTTTAGATATCTTTTAGTTGGCCCTAATGACAAGATATTCTACTGCATAAACAGGCTATAACCATGTGACTGACTTAATGGCAAAACAAAAATATAAGGTTTGAGTATTAAAATGTGTGCCACAAACTCTCACATCTTTTCTATCAATATTTACTGTGGTAATATCCATTTCTGGAGTGTAATATTTTATCTGTCGTGTGTTGGTGTTCAAAAATCAGTGTTAAGCCTCCGTCAGCAGCGATGGTGCTATAAGTTGATTTGTAGCGCCATCTAGTGGTCTGAATGAAGGATTGCGTTTGCTATAGTATGCAGCCTGCATGCAGGCCAAATGAATGCCAGCTGAACAAATGAGAGAGAAGAGAGGTTCAAGCGCAGGTCACCATCTGCCTGGCTACAAGTGCCGGCACGCAGCAACCCAACCGCGCTGCCTTCTTAAACACATCAGCTACATATACACACTCGCACAAATATGACACCATGAGGAGATGGAGTGATGCTAATGCGCTGAATTTTTTTTTTTTTTTTTACAATATGTAAGGGTACAATTTGATATACACCCACAAACATTTATGTATATATCCTTATTACATAGTAGTATATCTTAAATAAATACTATTCTGATATCTTGGAACAGTGACTGAAAGATCATAAGATACTGATAAAATAACAGTAACTTACTGTGAAACTAATGTAACTAGTTTACAATTCATTGTAAGTAATTTATTGTGAATTTACATACAGTAATTTACTGTGAAAGTAATGCAACTAGTAGCCAAATGTCAAATTTTTTACAGTGTAGCCAGTAATTTACTGTGAATTTACAGTCAATTTTTTTACAGTGCATGTTCATTCTTTAAATTATTACTACAATACATGTTTAAAAAAAAAATAAATAAATAACTTAGCTACTATACTTAGCTACACTCCCACCCTGGTCCAGTTGGTCTTAAAACAGCTCAGACAAGCAAACATGAGGAAAAAACACAGAATAAGTTTAAATTTGTCAACATTAATGCATCAGGTATCATGAACTAACAATGAACTTCA
>JAUZSZ010000095.1:27081382-27092338 GCA_034780575.1 Labeobarbus marequensis | reverse complement strand
CTACCTACCTACCTACCTACCTACCTACCTATCTATCTATCTATCTATCTATCTATCTATCTATCTATCTATCTATCATTGATACACTGTATTTCAAAAAATTCCTTGGCTTTCGTCAGTGCTTCACAGCGCTCAACAACTCCAGACAAGCTACACACACGGAGGGGGGGGCAGGAAAAAGAAATGGTTACTTTTTCAGGATGTGAGTTTTATTAGGTCCAGGCCTTTCTCCATCTGGTCTAGTGTAGCTGATCCGTTTAAAAATTAGTCAGGCGTTGACCTCAGACACCTCCCCTCAACAGGGTCTCGACGGCAGGTTAACACAATTATGGATCCCATCAGACTAACGGAGATCGGGTTTCCTTCCACTGAGACCCCGCTAACTCACAGGAAAAGGTTAAGAAAAACAAGAAATACAGACCTGTAATGGGAAAATGTTCTCTCGGTCTGTGGTGGAAGCGGTGCTCATGTGTATATGTGTGAGTGAGGATGGTTTTCATGTGTTTAGAGAGCAGGCTCTTATCTCTCTGAGGTATTGACACAACAGGTCCCTGTGCCAAAGGGTGTCAGTTATCGCTTGTCATTGGCCTAGGATGAGAGTGTGTGACGGGGCAAATCCATCTTTAAAAGAGAGCTGGGTAGAGGGAACGTCCTTGAAAGACATGTCCTGTGTTTATATGTGTTTCTTTGATACAGTTTATGACATCAGAGAAACAACTGACATGTCTGCCCATTGTATTTAGATCACATGACTGCTTGGAAAGTCAAAAAATATCATTTAATCTCATTTATGCCACATACACTGAATTGAATGTTCACATGGACTATAGAAATTATTGTCTTGACTGAAAAAGTCAAAAAAGGCAGAGAGAAAATTGAAAAATGGAGGATGAGCATCAATTGGCCCACTAGTCTCCAGCTCTCACAGGTTTGGGGAATTAACACGGCTATAGCCCAAGGGTAGAAAGCCACAGTTAGCAGGAACACAGCCGGTAATGCGAGCTGTCATAATCCACACTGCTCCCAAGTCAGACACACACACACACACACACACACACACACACACAGGCCTGTAGCCCTGCAGCTAACAACATGTACTACACTTAACATGGGAGTTGAGGTGGAGAGAAACAGGAGGATAGAAAAATGTATAATTTCTGCTGTCTATCGTACAAGTCCTCAGCTTACAATAGTATGTTGAAATGTTGCCCTGTGTGTGTCTGTGCAATTCTGTTTGAAAGAATGTTGGGTTTATAATTATTTAGTTGTATACTAAATAATATTTTTAACTCAAAAAGCATTGTTACAAAGGATGTCACTGACTTATATTACTGAATATATCTTTGGTGTGTATTTGTCTTGTTTGTGGCAGATTTTCCACTATTTTAAATGTAAACCTTATAAATGTGAGGGTAAATGTAATGTATTATGTCTGTAAAAGAACATGCTCAGCAAGGCTCCATTTATTTGATCAAAAACACAGTAAAAATGTAAATTATATTATTTAATTTTAAAATAACTTTTCTATTTTAAAATATCTTAAAATATAATTTATTAATGTGATGCCAGTTGAATTACTCCAGTCTTCAGAAATCATTCTAATACGCTGATTTTATGCACTATACTTATATATACATATAGTAAAGAAAGGGAACATTTTCAAATAACTATATCTTGTTCTTAAGTATAGTGCAAAATACAAAATCATACATGGCACGTTAACTGCACTTCATTTTCACACAAAACATTTTGTAAGATCAAATTTAAAATGGCAAATATCTGGTCAAATGGCACAAAAATGCTCAGTTGTTCACGCTGGTGTTTCATAGTTTGAATACATTTTATTTCTCATTATAAGTACAGTTCAGTAGTTACAAAACAAAGCATCTGCCATGAGGATACAGCAACCAAATGAAAATCATACAGTCCACAAGACAGCTCAGAGGTGTGAAATGCTCATATATTAGTCCAGAACGACTGAAAGAGAGATAGATGCTCAGTTATACTACACAGAGGAGGGAGCCAGAAGTGTGCTCATCTATAACCAGTGTATATAGGGATTGGTCAATACATATCCTATCACTGACCCTCCCTGTCATAATTCCTTTACCTTACGTAACCTGTACTAGTTTACTGAAACTAGTTCACTAAACAGCTTCACTTTGAGACTTGTTTTTCTTTCTTTCTTTTTTTCTTTTTTTTTTTAATTGTAGCATTTAAGAGAGGACATAACTTTGCATGGAAACTATAAAAACATTTTTTTTTTTTAGAAATATTTTTTGGAAAGAGGACAACTAAAGAATATATCTGAAGAGAACAGACTCGAACGCATTGGAGTCTACACACAATGACTTAACTGGGAAGTTCATTGAATTGATTCTCAAAGCAACAGAGATGACCATCATAAGATGAGAGATAGTTTTGAACTACACAGACCAAATCAGCAGAGTTCACAAAAGAATAGAGAGAATATCAGTTCACAACGTCAAGGGACGCACAAACACGCACGCACACACGCACCTTCATTTTCCATTAGCGATCTGCGTACTGTATAGACTGGTTTTTCATTTACTATCACAGTGAAAAATACTTCAGGGGGGAAACCTCGGTTTGTATTTGCTTGCATGAGGCATGGGTATATATACTGTATGGATTTATACGCTTGCAGCAACAGAAGATTGTCGATCTTTCTTTTTTTTTCTTTTCTTTTAATGTTATTGGTATTTTACAAAGGTGAAAGGCAAAAATTACAGTACTAGAGAAGAAAACTCCAATCTAATACCTACACTCTAAAACAGCTAGCTTTGTAAATGCAACAACGCATGACTGTATCTATGGCTAGACAATACTTGTTTCTTGTTTGCATGTTTCTTTTCTTTTTTTCTTTTTCTTTAATAATTGAAAACATCAAACCATTTCAGTAGTCAGTAACACTTTGCAACACTGATTGGTGGCAGTATATTACAAACACAATCTCATAACCAGAGTACTTGAAGTGAGCAAGACTGAGATCAAAGCATGTAGGGGTTAGGGGCCGCGTTTCTGTTTGATTTCTGCAGGCTGCACGTTCGCAGTCTCCTTGGCTCGTGCCGTCTCATCAGACACGCTCGGTGTAAACTAGTTCTTCTGTCACCTCGACTGCTTTTTGTCTCCAATGCTACGGCGTCCTCTATCTCCGGAATTCAGCTCTGAACGTCTCACAAACACATCAGGAGAACAAATTGTGAAATCATGTCGCCCGTGCTCGAAGAAAAAGGCGTAGCTTCCCTTTTTTCGTTTCCTGAAAGTACTGGATTGTCGTTCTTCTGCGTTGACGTCCAGGCACCGACTGCTGAGAGTGTGATGAGTACAAAGGAGGTTTTTTCACAAGAGTGTGCTTGGTCTCCGAACGTGTAGTGGGTTGGTCCAAACGTCCAGAGGAACGGGAGCCTCAGACAAATAACAATGGTGAAGTTTCAGTGGGCAGTGAGAAACACCGAAAAAAAGAGCGATAGAGAGAGAAAGAGAAAGAGAAAGAGAGAGAGAGAGAGAGAGAGAGAGAGAGAGAGAGAGAGAGAGAGAGAGAGAGGGAAGTCTGTTCAGTTTCTCACTCTCTCATTCTGAGACTGGCAACTGGCCGCCATCTTGGTTCAAGGAATGTGTTGCTCTGAGGGACAAGCACTTCAAAGTTTCCTCACTGGGTCAAAGTCAAAAAAGCAATTAAAAACACAAAGTATTTATCAGCTACACAAGGGAGGTTTCAAGACACATAAAACACAGGAAGCAAAAAATCTGTTTTTTTCCTCGTTTCCAGCTCACTAAACATCAACAAATCTTCTTTCCTTCATCCAGCCAGAACGCTCGTGCAGGAAACCATCTGAGCTGTCATTTTTTCTCTCTCTTGAAGTCTTTTACGTTAAATAATGCTTTTGATAAGATAATGTCCTTCATAAAGTCATCTTCCTCTTTTTCCGTCGCCTTCTCTTGGCCGCTCAGTCAGTAGGGGGAGGTGATGTTAGTTTCTGATTAGTCCTGCATCTCTGTGTCAGTTAGGCTATGTTCAGGGGTAAGAGCAGGACCAAACCGTCGGGACGCCTCTTCCTCCGCCCACAGATGAACTAAGGTTAAGAGAACAAACGCAGATTAACACCACCACCTATGTCCTTCCTCTCTCTCTCTCTCTCTCTCTCTTTCACACAAATGCATACAAATTTGACAGACTATTTGTGATTCATTTTAAATTGGCATCTGGGATTTTGGTAACACTTCAAGGACATGAAATTCAAAGAACTCTCATGGTTATTAGCCTGTGATGATGACTATGACCATCAGTAATGACTAAAAACGCCTATTATAAGAGTCCCAGTGATTTACGGTCCACTTAAGTGTTAGCAAAATGTACATACTTCGATGCCCTTGAACAACAGTAATTATTAAAAACACATTTTGCTTTTGATCAGTTCATTATGATTTCAAAGCAGTTATTACTATAAACAAAATGATATGATATAGGGTACATTTGTAAAGAAATGAACGACCACTGTAATGCCTTTGTGTTTGTGTATGTGTTTAAACGTCGACTATAAACCTCTCCATTCATGTGTACCGTTCACATCTAATGGCACTAAAGAAAACACATCTTGTGAATTATTAGATAAAACGTTAGATATGGGAGGAGGGTAATTTGAATATTTTCAGACTTCTTCCAGCTCTAATATAAAGATATAAATATATAAATTCTTCTAATATAAAGACAATAACTCTCTGAACATTGCACTTGTGCAATTACTGCTGAAGTTTGAATCCGGTAAAAATGCTTACTGCTTTTTTTCCTATTTATGTGCTATCGCCGTTTGAACTAAATAATATAAATGTTGTTTAATTCCATCTACAACCCCTAAGAAAATTATTTGGCAATAAAATCTACAGAGTGCATTTCCGAGTCGTGTTCTTTTTTAAAGTGCCTCTATGAAAATGACAAAATGAAATTAAAACAAGCATTTATTTGAGTGTGCTCTCGCAAGAAATGTTATGGAAATGAAACGAGGAGTCAGTTCCCCGCTAATAATGGAATAAAACATCGTCATTTAGATTTGCCAAAGAGCAATAACGCTGACGCCCACTCGCTTTGCATTATGCGCACATCTGAGGCGTGCACTTCTTTAACAGATACACTTTCCACTCAGATGTCAGATGCTTCTGAAATTGCTCATAGACATTAAGAAAAAGAATTAACCATTTTTGTGTTCTCAGATACAAATTATTCTTACACACACAAAAAATAATATATGCATGTGTGTGTGTATGAGTCTCTTTTTGTCTCACAAGTGCCACTGCTCTGCACTGAAAAAAACCAACAAAATACTACATTTTTTAAAGGTACATGGTTGCAAACAATTCATTTTAGCAACATTAAAAAAAAAAAAGTTGAAATTTAGTCAACTAAATATGTTTATTTAAATATATCTAAAATAAATTGATTGCAACCACTTACCTAAAAAAAAATAGTAAATTCAGTGAATCATTTTTTTGCGGTGTACTATTTGAGAAATTCCAAGAGAAATATTTATAAATATAAGAAAATCAAATTATTTATTTATTTGTTTACAGTCATCTTGAATTCATACTGATAGCAAATGTGGCCAAAACATTTTCGGTTTCAGCATAATGTTTTTATTCCTCAAACAAAAAAAGGGCCCAATAAAACAGGTTACCTGAAGAGCAGAATTTGACTGCTCCCTATAAAATAAAACTGTGTCTGGAGTCTTCATCTCATGTCTACACCATTAAAACTTATATTTTAACATTTTTAAAATGTACTGTTCATTTATTTTTGCTTAAAAAAAAAATAAATAAAAAATAGGTGCATCTTTAAAATGAATACCAGACTTGCCAGGATAAGCAAATCAAACCAATGGTTTCTCTCAACTGTGCAGTTTGTCCAAGAGATGGCAGTATAAGCCCCCGAATAAGCAATCCACCCAAATTCATGTTGAAAATAAGATCTTGTTACTCAATGTCATTTTCCTTTAACCTGCTGATATTTTATGTTAATCCACAGATAAAGTGCTTGTTATTTATCAAATCTGAAGTGATTGGCAGTGTTTTTAAAGACTATACTGCGGTCACAGCTCTACAGCTGTCTGATGGCATTTTTTTTGTGTCTGTGAGGAAATTAAGATAATCATAACCATAATGATAATAAATTACATTCTCAAGTTTTAAAAACGCCTGGTCTCCCAGGGGCCAGTGCTCTTCGTGACTTCCTCTTAAAGAAAGTTCTGGTAATGAGTTACAGATTCCGCCCCATATTTGATTTTCACTCTTCATTAACTAAGCCACCTGGAATGTTATTATTTAAGGACGCCATTTCTTTTCCCCAAACAACTGCCACTGCGATCTGGAGACTAGCACACCAACTTTATGATCCTTGCAACTTTTTTTCTCCTCCTGTTCTGATCAATTTTGAAGTCTCCCTGTCCGCATGTGGAGTGATTGCTTAATTATTTCAACAACCTAGAAATCTTTATCATACTCTGGCCTGTCAAATTATGTTGTAATCGGTCTGTTTTCTCACAAGTTGAATCATGAGCCTTTGTTTGTCCAAGCATTTGTTTTCCTTGCTTTCAGGTTCTGTTATTTTTGCATGATCAGTATTATTACTTCATGACCTTAGAAGTTACTCCGTTTAAAACGGTAAGGAAAATGACAAGCGATCCACCACTGAATAAGAAGCAAGAAAATGTGGCGCCCTCTACTGCTCAAGCCTGATAATACACGCTCACTGTAAGACAAGAGAGGGCCCTGGAAAGTAATACAAGACATATGGTAAGAGGACACATAGCTCCAGGATCCATCTTATGTTAATACATGTGTCATGCTTAACAGAACGGCTAAATGAAAAGGCAGACAGAACAATAGCACAGCACAAGGCTGGAAGCAAGCTCAGTTAACAAGGGCCAGCACACTTGGGGAAAAGAGGGGCTGTCTGGAGTCAAAGTCCTGACATTTCCTAACTGCTTCTTATTATTCCCGAACCTCAGAGTTAAGGCAAAGAGCGCTCCCATCTAAAACACTGGGCTGCTTTATACCCTGACCTCCCTCAGGTATTCTATTTTTACCATGAAATCTACTTAGTGTATATTTGTGTTTCAAAGGCCTGCTCGTTTTAGGTTTCCTGAGAACAGGGGTCATTTAATTGGAGGAAAATGTGAGGATATGAATTTCTGAACTATTGAATACATGTTTAAGCAATCAGATAAGGCAAAACATGCATTATGGAAAGGAGAAAGGAATATTTATTTTGCACATGACCTCTTGACTGATACTTTTACCACATTATGTAGCTACTAAGTGCTTAGTCCATTTTCAATATCCTCTGTTTAAAGGAAAATTGGAGTTCAGCTGTTTTTGGTAGTCTTAAGTCTCTGTTTTTCGATATGAATGAAGTCTAGATGTAAGTGATGTGGTTCGCCATCATCCCCTGCTGAACACAAACACAACACACACTGCACACTCTGCCACGGAGGGTGGCTTTGTTCTCTCCCAGGCATCCGGTGCTGCTGGAAAAGAGTTGTTTTTGGCAAAGGTAGACCTCATTGTACAGCCCAGTATTTATAAATATGTAAATATGAGTCAGCGTGCGAATACACACACACACACACGCAAACACACATATAAGCGGGCCGAACGCAAGGAAGTGCACCCAAATCATATTTTTAGAAGGTTTTAGTGAATACAGGATGTTTATGAATACCATTTGTAGTGATTCACAAAGACTAGAAGAATCCTCGCACACCACCCCCTCCTCTCCCCTCAAAGTGTAAAAGAAACCCAGTGTTTCTGGAGGAAACGACAGAATTGTACGTTCATTGCTTGTGTGGCTTCAGATTGCCTTTAGATAAGTATACAGAGGAGCACAAAGAAGCAGGCGACCTTGTGCATGTGGCACACTTGAAAACGTCCTCTGCTTTTTTCATGTTAAAATGCACCGTAAGGAAAGGACGAGTGCGAAGGTAAAACAAGCAGCGCGTTTGTTACTCCGCCGGATGACTAGGCAGCGAGTAAACCTGCCTCAGATGAGAGAGAACGACACAAAAAATGTTTGTCTTGCACGTATTAACCAAAATGAGAGAAACATCCAGACGCAAACCAGACTCAAGAAAAGGAAACGAGGCAGTAGCTCTCAATTCCGGAGAAAACGGAGGGCTGGGATGTGGATGTGTCTTGCTCTCTGACTCAGTCTATTTCTGGGGCAGAGATTCTCACACTGATACTACCTCCACTGAGCAATTTAAAGCCAAACACTGATGTTGCAATCTGTCTTCTGTGCCTGATAGCGCTTTTCTCCCTCTCTAACCCAAATTACTTTCTTTTCATATCTAATTATATTTGCTAATGATCTTATAAGGGGATAATGGAATGTGCTTGATCTATTACCTTTTTTTGCAATACATAAATACAATACAAATGGCTATGCAGCACTTTGAAATTTTCCATTATCCATTTCAAGCAAAGCGAAGAGAGGATATTTAAACAATATCTAAAATTTTACCACTACCTCAATACAAATCTCTTTGCTCATTCAAAGCTACTAAAGGGGATTCAGAGGAGCAATTTGTCTGACTACACTGTGGTTTTTTCCTGCCTGCTCACTTGTGTGCTCATTCACTAACAGGTTGTGAGGGGCCATGACCTCCGCCCCGGCACGTGAGGCATATTGAGTGCGGCAAACGCGGCTAAGTAAATGAAAAGACACGTTTTAGGAACAGACACGAGTGGTTTAACCAGCATCCAAGCAGATTTGAATGTTTCTTCCGGACTCCGTATTCTCTCCAGAGGTCATCTCTCTGCTTCTGTGCACTGTTGTTATGAATATTCCCGTCGGCCAAGCCCCGCCCCGGTCTTAGCCTCTCCCCGTTCTTCCCTCAGTCTTTTTCCCACAGGCCCGGCGATGGCCACAGCATGACAGCCGCACTAAACCCCCCGCGTTAATGGAAGGAAATGGCATTCGATCTCCATTTGATCTCCTAATCATTTCTGCTGAAATGATAATTAGCGTCCTCACAATCCTCCGACTGTGAGAGAACAGTGTAAAATAATGTAGCAGAAATGACACTTCACTCAACAACCGCTAGTATTCAATAACAAATACGTTCTTCTCGCACGTATATATTTACGTAGGCCTCCGAAACGCGCGCGTACACACTCGGGCCTGGTCCGCTGGCGACTGCTGTCTGTGATTCTTTTCAACTGACATAATCCTGATTGATTCGTTCAGCAGATAAAAACTCAGTCCACTTGTGCCCTTTACTGCTGGAACATAATACGGCTCTTTATTCTGCAACAATGTAACATAATGGCGTCGGAATGTGAGGAGGAAAAAAACGTTAGGGCTGCGTCTTAAATGACTGTGACACTCTGCGGTTCAAGCTCAAGCTGTGGTCTAATGTAAAAGAGAGAAAGGAGGAAGAATGAGGGAGAGGTGAAGGGAGGGCGAGGGGGAAAAGAGAAAAATCATTAAGCGCAGATTACCAGAGTGCCCCACTAACAAGGTCGAGGCAGGGCTGCTGGTAAAAGTTGTCATTGTCTGTTTCTCTTAAATGTGTGCGCCTCACATTTCCCTCTGATGAGATTTGGGTTACGTTGTTTTAAATTCTTGGCTTCATGTCCGACCCCCTCTCTCGTGCGTTTTTAAAAAAGAAACTTTTGTTTGACAACAGGAAGACATGAGGTCATTTTTTGTTCATCAGGACGACTGGAGAATGAATCATGCGTTTTATTTTGCAGGGCTTGCTTAAATAGGCCAAACACACACACACACACACACACACTTGCACAAGGTTTGTGTGCCACTTCAATTGAACTGAAAATGTAAAATATTTAGAAACTTAGAAATTCAAATTCAAGAATTTGGATTGAGGTAGCAAACTTGGATGCAGAATGCAACTGCAGTTTGATTTTGAAAGCAAGGAATTGAAATTAAATCAAATTCAAAGAAATTCATATGATTGTAATTTTTAATTAGAAAAGCAAAGGTCAAGATAAATCTTAAAAATGTTTTGAAAAAGTTTTTCAGACAGAGACAGACAGACAGGCATACAATAGATAGATAGATAACAATAATATTAAACATAAAAAAAATAAATAAATATAACTTTCGACTAGGGTGGAAGAATACTTTATTTCTCAGAATGCATTACTTGTGCTTATATTTTTTGAATTACAATTCAGCAAATTCAATTTATTAAATTTTCTGTGGGGTGTGGCCATTTCAATTAAAAACCACACTCATGAATTCAAAGGCAGCCAATTCTTCAGTTCTAAATTTTGCACGACCCAGACATACAGATGAATGCAAAGTTTTGCTTTTGTTGCAAGCGCTTCCTACATGGCACACACAAAAACAATGAGTAGCAGGAAACAAACAGAGCATTTTATGTGCTGTAAGAAAATGAGAAAAAAACTTAAGCTCATCACAAAGGAAACCAACAGACGCAGCCTCATTCATAAACATTCAGTGTCTGAGATGTTCCTATAGGATCGTGTTCAGCAGGCCTCTCTCTCTCTCTCTGTCTCGCGTATGTGTTGTATTAATTGTGAGTCCTAATCTAGAAGAGTCGGGGGTCCCTGGAGCTAGCAGCGCTATTATTCGCGTAAGCATTGCGCACCGCACCGCTCTCGCTTACTAATTTTGTGCGACGTCGCACCGCTCAGCCGAGGGAACGCACCGGCGAACGCTGCGTCTGAGTCAGTCAGACAGCTCCAGACGAGGTCCCTTTAGTGCCACGCTGTCAGTCACTTTATATGTTGTGAAATAGAGAGAATGAAAAGAGAAAGGGAGAGAACGAGCGAGAGAGAGAATGTAGAAACAGAACAAGTCCTTTTATCCTGCTCGGCGGGACCTGTCAGTGCCACCTTCTCTCTGGTTTCCCAGCAGTCCCAACACAGCAGCTATCAGAGGGAACCTGACATCCA
>JAUZSZ010000095.1:27050845-27072297 GCA_034780575.1 Labeobarbus marequensis | reverse complement strand
TAGATAGATAGATAGATAGATAGAGATCATGACTACACAGAATCAGTACAATATTTTATATTCAACAAATGGCCATTTGAAGGAGGTGAGTAACGATTAGGGAAAAAATGTTGAGCCTTTTTAGAAAAAATGTTAAGCCTAAGGACTAAGCCTCAAACTAATTGTTATATTAGCTTTTATTTATTTATGATGAAGTTTAGAAAGAAAGAAAGAAAGAAAGAAAGAAAGAAAGAAAGAAAGAAAGAAAGAAAGAAAGAAAGATTTCCAAATTAAAATCTATTTAATTCTATTAAATTTAAATTCCAGATTTTTAATTTTATAGCAAACATTTTAAATAAACAAAAACGAAATTACATTAAAATGTAAATCAACAACAAAACTACACAACAGATTTAATAGAGTTTGATATTAATAAGACCAAAGTTATGAGACAAAATGTAGGTTTGCCGTTATTGATAAAACATATAACTGCCAATAAATCAAATAAAATATTTTTTTTTCTAACAATAACCTGGGTAAGAGGACAAAACCAAACATAATGTGAAACAGTTTGTGGTTATTAAAATGATTTAATAATTTAAAAAACTGGTTTGAATATCAATTAAATAATGTCAAAATATGACACTGTTTAATGATTTTAATTTTTGTATAAAGTAGAGAAGGTCAAAACCTCACAAGGCAAAAATAAACTGACATTTGATGTTTTTAAATCTAGATTGTTTGCTTTTCATTTTAGATTAGGATAATAGTTAATATAATACTTTAATTTAGTTTAATAGTTTATCTAACATGTCTAATAGTTCTCAGAGGACAAAAGAAAATGGAATTTGCACCTCCAATATTTTCTTTTCCCATGGGACACTAAAGACCACCATATTTATAGAAAGCACCACACTGAGATTGACACATGCTTTCACATATCATTCATCCATAGAATGTGAAGCCAGTGTTGAGATAGAGGGTGTGAGAATTATCAAACCCACAGGGAACGACACCAATTACTGATAGCAAGTGGCCATTCCACAAACAGACTCGTCAGTCTAAAAACACACACTCACAAACACAGGTGGGTAAAGACAGGCACTCTTAAGGGATATAGGGCTGATTAGAGCAGGTGCGTATGTATGAGTCAGACAGGCCTCTCACCTCTGGCTTTAAATGGAGTGATTAGGAATGGAAAAAAGAGTTAGTGTGGATGGGCTGATTCCTAGTACACTCTCTCTGCCCTCTGGCGCGCTGCACGGAAGGACAGGAACTGAAACCCTCCGCACGTGCAGGAAGCAGGAACATCTTCTGATGGACTGAGAACTAATCACAGACTGGCATCGCTCGAAAGGATCACAGCACATGCTGAAGGATTCCATCATATAATCTGTGAGGTTTAAAGTTTCTCTTTGCGTTATTAAATGAGTCACATTTTACATGAATTAATTATATTGTGTATCTCATGGAAACACAATGGGCTTCTTTCAATGCAGGACTCAACAGAAAAAAAGAAAGGTCATGCAAAAAAGAAAATTCTGTCTGCTGCATAACTTACATTCTTCTGAAGAATATATTTTTAAGACTGTCTCAGTGTTTTTTGTCCATACAACGAAAGCCAGTGGCCAGTGTAATATTAAACCACATCTCGAAAAAAAAAAAACAGCTGAAACATTCTTCTAAATATCTTCTTTAGTGCTCCACAGAATAAAGACACTCATACAGTTTGGGAATGACATAAATGATGACAGCCCCAGCTGTTCCTGCTCAGGTCAGTGTGAGTATGCAGGGTCCAGAGTCTCACACTCTAATGGGATAGGTAATTATGCAGTCTGATCTCACAGACAAGGGATTTAAGAACTAAGTGTACTATGTGACACATGTCTGGGGTTATTAATAGTCATAACTGGATGGACAGATGGACAGGCCCGAGATAATGCCATCAGATGCCATAATAATCTGCGCTGCGAGCTTCTTAAAGTACAAGCAAACCACAGTGACCACAAAAAGAACTCGGTAAATGTCTCTGTACAGTAACGTCCTCTATCTCCTCAGTGCCAGTCTCACAGCAAATGTCAAACGCTGGTAAAATGCAACAGTGCGAGATCCTGAAGAGCAAAGCTCTCTTTATCCCTTTAGCGTCCGTGGCTCGACTCTTTGTAGTGCGACTGAAGTGCAGTGAAGTGGGCCGTTTTCACCCCTTTCCCAAACGTCCGAGTCCTAACAATCCCCCCACCCACCCCCTCACATCTGATTGTTGATCCTCCTGAAGAGGACAGATCAAATATTCCACTCCAGTCTGCGAGCGGGGCACAGATATGATTGGGGTTGACGGACGGGGCCCCCAGTTTGAAGTCTTAACAGACAGTGTGACTTTGATATCTGTACTCGGCGCGTATCACCAAAGACACAGGGAATGAATGAGATTGAGGGGGAACTGAGAGAGAGGCAATGAACAAAAGCATCTGTGGAGTGGTCAGGGCCAGCGGCAGCATGTGTCAGAGGCTTTTTGAAGTTTAACCCCCTTCCTCTCTCTCTTCTCCTCCTCCTCCTCCCTGTATTCCTCCCCCCAAAGGCCCCCCTTCTCCCTCACACTTCCTGCTTTCTGAGAGAGCCCAGTGGCGACACATATATACGCATACACACCAACAGCCAATTACCAGTCCCTTGACTTGCATACGTTAGACAGCGGCGCTTCGAATAAAGGCAGGAAACTGCTGTTTGTTTGCTAAAAATGAAGCGTGTTAAATTGTTCGGACTGAAATATGGATGAAAATATTATATCTAAGACATGTTGTGGAAACAACATGTGTTTGACACCAAGAACGATAACTATAAAGATAATTATAACAATACTTACTGCATGTTAGCATCCAGACCAATGAATGACAATGTTCTGTTTATTATAAACCCGCTCTGCAAATATGTCATCTGTCACTTTAAAATCGGGTTGATTCTGATTGGCTGTCAATGAGTTTAGTGTTCATCAGCTGAAAAAAAAAAAAAAAAAGATTTCAACAATATCATTACTCAATGTGTCATTACCGTTATAGTGTGGACTTCACTATATTCTCACTATTTTTTATATATATATTTAAATTGTATTTATCTGTACTTTACATCCTACTGTTAGTGTTTAGTGTTATCTGTACGCAACAAGGGTCTGAGAGTAAAGCAATTTCAATTATCTGTATGTATGTGCTGTACATGTGGCAGAATTGACAATAAAGCAGACTTTGACTTTTGACTTGACTTCTCTTGGTGTGAACGGGCCGTAATTCACAATTACATTACCGACAGGAAGACTTTCTGACGGCCTGCGAGCGAGAACTGAAATCCGAAAGCAGCAAAGTTCATCTAATAAGAGGAAAAGAGATAAACGTGTGCAATCATCATTTTCTTAACTTGTGTTTCCGCAGATTCAAAGCGCTGAGTTTTAGCATAAACAGCAGGCAGGAAAAGTGGGTTTTTAAAAACTCCGTCTTCCTGGGATTGAGCGTTCGGAGCAGAGGGATGAAGAAAAGACTAAACAGATGTCACAGCTTGGCGGGAACGAGGGAGTTAAATAGCTTTATTTTTTTCCTCCTTCTTTTTAAATGTCTCACGTATAAACAGATTTTGTTGCTTCTTAAAGTGGGCTCAAAATTAAAGCGTATCGTTTTACACACATATTGCATGCATATTAGTGAGCCCCAGCTGCCCGTGTCCTGTTCTTAAGAGCCATATGATTGAGTTAGGGGCCCGGGTATCAGATAAGATTTAAGCCTGATCTCCCTGTGCGCTCCCCCTCTGCATTTTACTGCTAACTTATTAAATGGAGAGAAATGACATTATTTTTCTGAGTGTATGTGTAATTATTGTCACACACCTGTGACTCCTGCCATAGATGACAAGAGGAGGAGAGGAAGGAAGAGACGGCGGTGAGGGGAGAGATGTCGCTCGGAGCAGCGGGAGCTCTGGGTTTTTTCCTTTAAATGGTGGGTGAGAGAAAAACAGCGAGCTTGTTAATCACCGAAACTCTTTCGTGGGGAGAACAAGGATATTCTAACAACTTGAACGGCAGATATCATTGTGAATTTGATCTGAAATTAAGTGTCCTTTCATGTTGTTTCCTTCAGACAATAACATGCTACATGCAGCCTGAAGTTTATGGAAAAGTTTCCCTTTTTTGTCTGCCAAACAGGCTTTCTTTCCACATACCACCAACAAACTGTTCTGTGTTGGCAGTTCTAGATGGTGAACAAAGCGTCTCATCTGAAATTCTGATGCATGCGCCAAGCACACGTTTGTTCCTTTCTTTTCTTTCTTTCGTTCTTTTTTTTTTTTTTTTTGAGGGGACCACCCCGTGGAAGGCAACATGTGAAATACGGCTCTGAAGACAAAGGAAATTACCTATTAGAGAGGGAGCAATGATCTTCTTTTGCCCCGACTCCAAAAAGTGACTCAGAATGTTGTAATTGTTTACCTTTGACACTGACCGTAATTCTTCTCCGCTCCGCCGTAACAGAATATTTCAGTGTCGCTTTTCAAAAGCTCTCCTTCTCGCTCTCTCGCCGCACCGGCGATGCCTCAAATGTCATCGAATCACTCGGTTTAACGTATTTCTTTTCAACACCCGCTCTTTGCTTCACAGGAGGAAGGGCCGAGCGAGTGAGAAAACGACAAGAAAAGCAGCAGATCAGCTTGTTTAAGATATCCGGGCATTGTTCGCCGTCAACTAGGCCCTTAAAATGTGACCTCCGCTCCGTCTGCGACTTGTGCAAATACATCGGGTGCCACTCAAAGCCTTTTATTCGGACACTTTTGAAACGGCTGTTGATAAAAGCTAAGCACGTCAGGAGGTTTTACACTGTCAGTCTCGCTTTCCTGTGCTGATCTAAAAGCATGGAAATAGCAGCGTTTTTTGGTGTAATGTTTTAATAGAAAGCAGATGGCCGCAGATGTAGGGCTGCACAGAGCTGGGTGACATGTCTTTAATATTTTAGAGTGGTCTTGCTGTAAATGTAGAAGCAGCTGTTTCCTCCCCGTTGTAAATTTGAAGTGTTTAATTTGTGATTGACAACTATTGGATTTGCTGTAAATTACAAAAATGAATATGGAAGCGATGGAACCGACGGCCAGGAAGGGGGGAGGGGGGCATTTGACGCCGTTCACGGATGAATAGATTTATGTGCCCCCAAATGTGAAGTATTTACGTTCTCTCTCTCTCTCCTCGGTCTGATTCCGCTCAAGAATGCCGCTACATACGCCGCTGATATTTAAATGTACATGAATATTAAAATATAAGTGCGGGTAGAGAGGATGCAGGCGGGGGTGTCACACGCGCGGGGCGGCTGGTAACAGAGTTCTATTCCAATGTGTTTGTTCAGCTGCTGTTCGTTTAGTTTTAATGTCAGCCGCGAGTACAGCTCCCTTGACGCTTATGGTAGAGGTGATTGTCATCAATTCGCATCTTGGCATTTAAACCACCTGCTTCAAATATGCGTATTTGAAATGCAAATAAACTGCATATGCCCAGACAAATTAAAAAACATGGTGAGTAAACACTTTTGAAGTCATAACTTTCTCTCTCTATTTTTTCATCAGGGACTTGCACTGTCAAATGTTCTTTTACTTGAGAAGGCAACGCCAGACAGATAATGCCTCTCAGAGCAAACCTGCATAATACTAACTGATTATATATTTATTTATGGTTTTGTTCACAAGGCATAGAGAGCGGTTATGTTTTTATCTCGGCCTCAGCTTGATTCTTGTGCCTCTGGAATGTTTTCGATTAACCGTTTCTGTCTCTCTTTTTTTGTCCTTCTGAAAAACGAATGCATTATATTTTCTCTCCTTATTTTCCACCTCTGTCTTCTTCATCGCCTGACACTACCGTTATTCAAACATCAATAGCTATACGTCTTCTTTAGCACTGACTCTTACTTTCATATTGATATTTATATGTGATCATTACTTTTCTTCTCCAGGCTTTGTCTCCGAGTGTCAGCTCTAAGGTGCAATATCCAATAGTGCATTCAGAGCAAAACGCAGAGCAAATATGCCGCATCAGGCTGGATACCTTTATAATAAACCCAGTACATAATTCCTCTTAAGGCATCAATTTAAACATGATCACGTTGCGCATCTATTTCTTTTTTCTTCTCCCCCTCTTCTTTCTATATCTGCTTCATCTGTTTCTGTCCAGACCGTGTGAGAGGATACTACGATAAAGATGAGTTTTTAATCAGGCAGATGGCTGACACGCTAAACACTCTTCCTGTATGTATGTAATCATTGCCATCACTCTCATTAATCATCATCATCATTCTGGTTATCATCATCGTCATCATGTTTTAGATGAAACAGAAACACGATCACAATGACAATCTGTGCTTCAGCAGTGCATTATTTTTCTTCCACGAAAAGAACAAGGTGGAAAAACAAAAAACAAAACCCCACTAAAACTTCTGCACCACTGCTTCCCAGCACCTCCCTGTTCTCCCGGTTTTGATAAAAGTTGCTGAATGTTGTTTCTCAAATTAACAAGCAGCCGTTTCATTTTGTCAGATAAAAAATGTGAAGTAAACAGGGAGGGAAGACGCACATGAAACGGCTTCATTAGCGTTAAGGAGCCCCTTCTAGAACGCCGGCTTCACTCGCCACATCTCATCGAGTATCGATCGCGCTGTCATCCGTTTGACGAGCAGTTGTCAAGCATGCACAGTGGCCCGTGCACCACCAACGCCGCCATCGCTAACGTTCACGCACCTGTCAACCGCAGGCAGGCAGAGCCCCTGATGAGGTGCTACCTAATTGTGTTTTAGAAAGCGATGACACCTCATCTCTACCGCTCTCTCGCTCCACTATGATATGTCTCTTAATGCAATTAGGCATAATGAAAAACTAGAAATGGTGAACACTGGAGGGCTGCTGGAAGTGATGCGGGGTGGGGAGGGGGGTTGGACTTCCTGTGGAGAGCAGGCATTCAAATGAGAACATAATAGGAACATCAGAACAAGAGCAGTATTTTCTGTGAGATGACAACAACATTAAAAAAATCCAGGTAATTAAAAACATACTCTGTGTTTTGTCAAAGTGGCCGTCATTGTTGAAGTTGAAGCCTCTCCCCCCTCCCTAACGATTTCGTCATAAATACGAACAACGATCTCAGGAAGAGGAAAGTGAAGAAGACGGTCAGAAAAAAGCAAGAGAACAACAACAACAACAGGGGGGAAAAAATAATCAATCAAAGTATTAGACTGAAAAGTTGTTCTGTTCTCAAGGACATCGCGTTCTCGGGCATTCTGTCGGAGCTGTCCAGTAGAAAAAAAATGAGACATAACTTGGATGAGACGCCAGCGAGAGGGGAGGGGGAATGGAGGGGGGGAGAGGAAAGAGACACAGAAATAAACCCAACTCCCATCTGATGACCAGCTTGTCTATAATACTGAATCCCTGCGCCGTGCCAAGACACAGAGACAGGATAAGTCCAGATCGGAGAGATTTGAGCCGGTCTCGGGCCTGTGCGAGAGCGGCGACAACTTTCAAGCATGAACGAAACGCTGTTTCACCTGCTTAACAGTCCTTTTCGTAAGCCGATAAGAGATTTGAGCGGAAAATCGAGTGAGGGAAAGAGAGGGAAAAAAAAACATGATACATGGCATTCATCTTATCGTTTTCTCCCCCCAAAAAAATTACAGGACAGATGATGTGGCCATCTTGAGATCGTTTGTCAACTGTCAGCCTGGGTTGACCTTGCAAAAATAAAAAAAATAAAATAAAATACAAACAGGGAAGTGGTTGATATCATCTTTACCGACAAAAAGGGAGAACGAGGGGAGAGAAAGAACCGTTGTTTTTGATAATAAAGAGACATTTTGCCTTCCATTTGAAGTGCCAGTTAAAAGCGCAACCAACATGGAAATCCATTACGAAACGCTACTTATAAAGTGTGACCAATCCTTGTGCAGTCAATTAGGGACTGGAGACAGACTATGATGTTTGTCGGTTAGGGTCTGGCGCATTCTGATCAGCCAGGATTTAACGATGAGGAGGAGAGATTTGGTTAGCTTTTTATTGTTTTTTTTTTCATCCCTTGTTTTTTCCATGGGGAAGGATACATAGATAGACGGATGACATAGATGGGAGGGGGCAGCCAAGCTCTGCTTATCTGTTTTCTTTCTCTCTCTCTCTGTCTTTCCATTTACAGAAGCATTAATGTGCACAGCTATGTGCTCATCCATTGTTCTGAGTTTTACAGCATGAAGAATGTGTTTGTGGAGCGGAGATTGTCAAAGAAGAAAGCTGTGTTCTTAAACTCGGTGCAGAAAAAAGACACAATATGTAATCTAAAGTGTGCAAAAAGAATGATTGGCCGGAATAAGTGGGGATGAGGTTTCATATTAAAAAAGATTTATCTTAAAGTATGGTGCTAATCCTCAGATTAATCCCCCCTCCTCCTATTTTTTTTTTTTTTGCATGCTGGCTTTCATAAAACCTATAACCCATAAAGTTCTTACATTTTCTGGAAACAGGCACGCTAGGCCTGATTTTACAAGAATTGCTGCCCAATGAATCATGCCGAAAATTCATCCGCTAGTGGTGTGCGACTCCAGAACTGATAATTAAACAACAAAACAAGTTTTTCAAAAGGAAGTGCAAAGAAACAAAGAACTTGTTACATAAATGCAGGGAATTTCGTTCACTAATCAAAAGAAAGAATAATGGCAGTTATCACGGATAAATGCAAGAATTGTTTTCAAAACTGCTGGAGCAAAATGTTTAATAAAATGTATTAATATGAATAATTATTATCATTGTCTTTCCTCTTTGTGTTCTATATAATTTGTAAATCAGTGTTCTTTGCTTCAGTGGAAACTCATCACATTAGAACTGCCTGTAAACTGCTGTTAGGCTGAAACATATGGGTGCATGCAGTCGTTAGCCCACTTCATAAATATTTCATTCATATTTCCTGTTTGTGTGCATGGAGCTGTGTGACTGAAAGCCTATGCATGTGTGTGTGTGTCCGTGACTCTCTCGCTCTCTTTCTCTCTCTCCCTTTTTTTTCGTTCTGTGTATAATTAAATCTCAGCAGATTTCCTTTGAAACTGCTAATCATACCAGTAAATCAAGGCTGAGATTTATCTTGATGAAGGAATAGAAAATAACTTCTGAAAGTAACAGAAACACCACTCGAGAACAAACCGAAGCAGGCAAAAGGTGAGCTTGATTTCAGACTTTGCCTCGTAACTGTCATCAGCCATCATTCAGCCTCAAACGCGCTCAAATTGCAATATTCTCCACGCAGGCAGTGTGTTATAGTGTGCGAGAGAGAGCTAAAATGGGATCACAGGCCACTTATTGAGTTCTGGCGGACACAAAAGGCCTACTGTTGCAGACAGCTAAAGCTGAGGCAGTTACTGTACCTTTCAAAACTAATATGTAACCATATCTGTTTTAAAAGGACGATTCATATTACTGTGAATGCAGGAGGAAAGTTGTTCCCATCTCCCAAGCCCTAGGAAACTCGAGTCCCGACCTAATGGCCCTCAATTGGAAGGTGGCCTTTTGTGGAAGGGGCATCGCATTTGTAGAAAAAATGACAGATGAAATTTTTCCGGTGATGTAAAACATCTTCAGCTTTTTTTGACAGCACAATGGCACTTACTGTGCTTTATGGTCGCAGTGGCAACACAAAGGTCATTCCGTATATGACTCAGCGGACAAGGGCAGCACTGAATGAAAATTAGGTTATATGTGATCAACCAAGTTATTAATCTGATTAAAATGGATTCTCTTTGCTTCCTATTTAGCAAGGCTTGGGAGAGAGAGAGAGAGAGAGAGAGAGAGAGAGAGAGAGAGACAAGGGGGGAGGAAAGGAAACAATGGGACATTCTGTTTATTTATCCACTGAAGAGTAGCTGTGCAAAATACAGCGTAAATTCGTTAACGCAAAAGACAACATCAGTGGCGAGCGCTGCTGCCTCATCCAGGTAACCTTTCTAATCCTGATTAAATTACTGCAATTAGAACAGCAGCTCTCCTACCTCCCCCCATATTTCCCTAATAAACAATACGCCATCTTAAATCCATTCGATGGGATTTGCATGGAACAATGCTCGAGCTCGTGTGATTTATTTCCATCTCTACAGAGGAATTAAGTGCATTTTTTAACAGCTAATGGTATAATGTGGGCTTATTTCTCATGCAATGCTTTTCTTTTATGTCGCTCCTCTACGCCTTCTATTTGCAGGAACTTTGCTTCCACCCTGTTTATTTGAAGTCGAAATCAAATGTGGCTTATTGGACCGGCTCGTCTTTCGCGCAGCAACTAGAAGTACGTGGAAGATTCCGTCAGATTCGTCTGTAATTGCTACACGACCTCTCAAAACACACCCCTGTTGCCTCTGCCTCAGCCAGACTGTGTTTTCTGTATTTGTTTTATTAACTTTAGCGCGTTGTTTGCCATTGATGTGGAATAAAGGAGCAAATAAAAGTTGACATACTTGTGCTGTTTTTCCTTTTTTTAACTCCAGCGCCTGCCAGCCGGAGTCGGGGCATATTCTCTCATTACGTTTGGAGTGTATGTCATACGCTGTGTGTAAGCATGATCATTATATTGTGTGTGTGAGGTGTGCCCTTGCGCAGGCAGGAAGTGTTGTTCTGCCGGTACAATCCCTCTGAGAGCAGATCGTCACATCTGAGGGCACCTGGGGAACGCAAGCAGCACAGCTACGAGGAATACCTCCAATTGAACAAAGTCGGAGAAACAAAACAAACCAAAACAAAGAAATAAGATCAAATATGTGAAAGGAGAAAAAAAAGAACTAGGAGCAAATCTATTAAGTATTAGCTTAAGGGTTTCTGTCATTAAATGCAAACTATAGTGGGCTGCGGGGGAATAAATATAATGGAAGCATGCCGTGATTACTGCGCCAGTGAGAACACTTCATATTCTCCTCTCCCAAGGTTTTCTCTAACAAGATCTTTCTCTCCGTCTAATATTATGAATAGCATAATTGTTTTGCTGTCATTAGCATTGAGTATTTCTCTGCCTTTGTTGTCATACTGGAACCCGATCCTTTATTCAGCGACCACTCGCTCTTTCTCTCCCCACTGGAAACGGCGAAGCCTACTGTACTGAACGTCAGCAAGGTACGAGACAGGAGTGAAAGAGAGTGAAATTACGAGGCCTTTCAAAAGCTTTCAGCTCCGCCAAAGTTGATATCGGAGTAAATTAGCGTCAGGAAAAATATTTTTAGAGATTGCACAGCTGCTGGAGGAGAGCAACAGGTACCATCCAGTGGGCTTGACAACAGCTTTTACAATTAATTGCGTTTTGAAACCAGAATTTGTGTCGCTGAGTGACAAGGCGCTAATTCACCTAGGTTGAAGTTAAAATGGTAATATTGAACATGTGAAATAGCACCTCGCCTTCACCCGACGAGCCTTCATCACACTCCACACAATGGAACGAGTGGAGATGCACCAACACTGTCTGTCACCTCAGAGACTTCCAAGGAGAGCGAAAGAGAGCGAGCAGTCTTTCATTGTGAGAACGCTTCCCTCCGGCAGTGTGCTCTGAGACGGAGAAGCGTGGGACAAGGCTCAGAGAAAGAGTCTGATGTGTCGTGTCAAGAGTCTACCTTTACTCTGTAATAAGACTGTTTGACAGCTCTTAAATGTACCACAACAGTGCGCTCAGAGGCTGACAGCACTTAAACTCCCGGTGACAGGTTAAACGTCATCTGTCAGAGATGAATGATTCGCAGTCTTTTACAAATCAGTCATATGTAGCATCCTGGTTCGTCGCTGGTTCTCTGGCCCTGACTTCCACGGTAAAGAGCTCAAGATTACGGAGGGCCTCGGCGCTCCCGGGAGAGGGATTAAGTGTGCATAAAACACGGACCGGGCGACCCTCGGGCCGAACGCATCATCAGAGTGTGACGGGATCTCCCGCCTCTCCGCAGTCGCCCGAACGCAGGGGCTGCGTGGATGCTAGCAGACTAACACGAGCCATATTACTGTTAATTAGCCACCTGATGAGGACAGCATTACTGGCAATTACCAAGTTTCATCCCCGCGCAGATTTTTGAGTGTGGAGATCTCTTTTTACCGAAAGGGAGATGAAAGTCAGGGGCAAATAGCGAGCAAAAAAAAGGGAAATCAAGTGATGTTTTGTCTGTTCTGTGTTATATTCTCTCTCATTCGCGCTCGGCGTCTCTAATAGTTCTAGCTGTCCGTAAATTAGGAGACCGCAATAATTACTTAGTAGTAATTGCTATGTGGTAAACGAGCATGTCATTGAGGTGACATGCAGTCGTGTGTTTGTGTGTGGAGTAAATTGTGTTTCCAAGCAAAATATTTCATGAATTCGAAAGCTGCACACTGTATGGCAGTGGTTCTTAACTGGTGGTCTGTTCTGACTGGGTCATGGGCAGTACAGATTTTTAGTATTATTATTATATTTCTTAACAATATTAAGTTAAAACATATAAAACAATATTATATTTTTATCAAATGTAATAATTTATTTAAACTATATTTTTAAAATCAGATCTTTTATTATTTTAATAAAATCACACAATTATATATAGCGTACACTTATAATAATCGTAATTATTCATTGATATTGGTTTTATTATAAATTATATATGATTATTATTATTATTATTATCATTACATCGTGAATGTAAATAATCATGAATTTAATGATCATAAACTATATGGCAGTAGTTCTAAATGGTGGTTCGAGACCCAAAAATAGGTCACAAGTCTGTTCTGATTCAGTCATTGTCAGTAGAGAGAGAGAGAGAGCTTTAATTGATAGCTCTTTCTGTATTATCTATTATTATCATACTAAATTACATTACAGATGTATACATATTTAAATCTATGATTTTATAATAAAAAACTATATTATCATCATTTAAAAATATAACAATAATAATAATAATATCTAAACATTACATTTTAAGTTTTGTCACTTGTTGTCCATTGAAGACAACTGCTGATTTATGGGTTTTGAAGTCTACTGAAATATATACTAAAATTTTGTGGGAAATAAGAGCAAAAAAATATTACAATGAACAAGAAAGATCTGATCTATACTAAACGTTACTACTTGGACGTGTGATGTGTGTGCAAGCATGCGAGGACGTGTCATCATGTTCCTCGGTATGAAAGGAAAGTCACAAGTCGCGTCTGTTCCTTTACATCTGTGGGTTTCAATGTGAGCATTGCAGGCACCATCTGTTTTTAATTATCATAATAGAACCTGGTCAGAGAACAACACACACTCACACGAGCACTTTATTACCACACACACTGGAGAGAAACAGATTGAAAACAAGAGAAAGAGTGACAGGTACAGAGGCATATAAAGTTAGAAGAAGTTAGCGAGGGGGAAAGATGGGAAAGATGAACTTAAGGCTGACAAGAAGACAGGAAGTAGTGCACTCTCTCTGACCCGCACCAGACTGGGGTCAAGACCCGCCCAAGAGAGGGTCTGATCCTACACCCTCCTGACAGTGATAATTGGCCACTGGTGACTAAACACCATTTACATTTAACTACCCACTCCTGTCTGCTGGGCAAGATACACGCTAACATGCACACACACAGGCTAGCAGACAGGCGCAAAAATGAAACAAGTAAAAATACTGGGAATTCCTAGAGTACATTCATACGTCTGCTTTAACTGCAGCGTTTATAAAGGCCTTTTTTTTACTCAGAGTTTGTAAGTCTGCCATGGCATATTAAGGAGGACACATTGTAAATTGATAAACCCAAAGGGATTTGCATAGAAGAAGAAAAGGAAAGACATAAACCAATTCTCCTAAGCATACATCTCTTTTCTGACTTGCAGTTATTCACCCAGTGCCTATTTCCTTCTATCTTTCTCTGTCTCTATCTCCAATCATCTGTCATTCTCACTGAGTGGTTTGGAGTGAATGGGGACAGGGTTCACTGCTTTTCCACCAGGGGGTGTCATGGCCTTATGAACTAGGACGGTTGAGGTGAGCAGCCCCCTCTTTCAGCAGTCCTTCAAGTCTGCTCTCTCTATACGTACATCATCTCTCGCCTTTTTTTCTGTTCATCTCTCTTTCTCTGGCTGTGGCTTGAGGAATATCTTGACTGTGTGGCAAAACTGGATTGTGGGTGGTGGCTGGACGGCTCTTAGCGGTAAACATCTGAAACCTGGGCTCCTAAGCACCATCTAGGGCCTCAGACACTCACACAGACGCACACTTTATACTATTAAGCAGGGTTAGAGATGAAAAGTCACACACTTTAGACAGGCCGGGTAACTGCGCTCTGTACTACAAGCATGCGCTCGCAACTGCTTCTATGAGAAATCTAAATGTGGCCATTTTTCACGACGGCTAATGGAGACAGGGCGGGTGAATCAAGATAACTGTTTACACTGCAAGCTACGACGACCACGACAATGAAAACAACAACAAAAACAAAACAGGGTGAGAGTAGAGAGTGTGTGCGAAAAAAGCTCGGTGAGAGTGATGGCGGCAGACGGAAAGGACAGTAATAATCTAATTTCTCTCGCTCATTCTTTTTTTCTTTGCTGTAAGTGGTGCTTCACAATAAATGAAAGCACTTTTTCGGGCGACAGGTTTTGATTCTTATAGCGCACCAGCAAACATTTAAAAAATGTTGAAGGCTACATTTTTACTGTCTGCTGGCCTTAACAACATTTCACACAGGTGCCGCAGATAACCGGTACTGATGTGTGGTTATTATAAGACGTGTAGCTTGTGATGATATGTTGTTAAATTAAGGGGAAGACAAAGAGGAGCAAAAGAAAGACAGACAAAGAACACAATGCTCGAGACGTGCAATGTATAGATGAAGATATGCCACTAACAGACCTAGTATTGATTATATGATACACTTACACAATGGCTGCCTTGCACAATGGAACAAGGCCATTAAGCAATGTGAACAATACAAAGCTAATCCACTAGACTACACACAGTCTGAGGTGTCTGATAGAACTTGGCGCTAAATCGTAAATATACTTCATGATATATGTGCACATATGTGCTTCACAGCATATGTGCTATGCTGTGCTTCAGGGCTTTTTTCCACACATAAATAAAAGTTTTTTAGTTTTAGCTTGCTGGTATTTGTTGTGATTGAAGGAAAATGTGCATTGTGTTTAAATATGGGAGAGGGTTGAACTATAATACTATGAATGTAAGATACTTGACATGCAAGAGAGAGTAAATGTGTTTGTGTCTCTTATAAAAACGGTATAATAATGAGGGTGTTACTTTAAAATGACTCTCACTCATTCCATCCCGGATGTAAAGGCATACCATATTCAGCTGAGATTTCTAAATATTAATGATTTATGCACTATTTGCATACAAACCTAACGCCAAGCCACTTCAGTTAATCATATTTTGCCCTGAATTAAATTTTCAGAGGGATTTTTGCTTCATCTATGCCCAGCCCCAAGGAATTGTGCAGAATGTGTTTCACTCAATTTTGTACAAGAGACCCAAGCACAAAAGACTCGAGATCAGTTAGTTCCACCTGTATGGTATTTTACATCTATTTGGGTTTCATACTGGAAAAAGTGCTTGTGCTGTTTTTGTATTTTTGAGTCAATTTCTATAGGCTATTTGCACAACACTGGTGAGGTGTGAATTGTGAAAGTCCATATACTGTAATACAGAAGCCATATACTGTAATACAGAAGAGATGTGTGAATGCACAAAATGCATAAAACAAAAATCATATTCTTAACAACTGTATCTCTCTTGTTTTCCAGTAAAAATATCCTTAAAACAATATTTCCTGATAAGCTAGATTATTTTTTTGCTTTTCCAAGCATGCATGTTCCAAGCAAAAAAAGTGAAAAAATCTGTAACTAGATATATATGTGATATATATTATATATTTGTTTTTCTTTTTTTTTTTGTTTTTTTACATATACATACATATTTTAATGGAAAACACCACAAAAATAGTAGTTAAGAATGCATTTTAGTAGAGTACCTTCCTCGGGTGTCGAAATCTCTTTCACACACGCAAGCACACAACGTATGTAGAACAGGTTCAGCGGTAATATTAACACATTCCCTTCAGAAAAGAAAGAATAAACTGTCTGTTGAGCTCTCCTTGTGGTCATTCAATGGTTTTACTGTATGTATTACTCAAACATGCCCACACACTGTCACAGCGTCTACAGAGGCGCTCGGCTGCCCGTCAGCATCCACCAGCGACAAACTGATGGAGTCATGCTTTAAAAATGCCAAACAAAAAACTTTTGTTCTGTAGACAAAGCCTTATCTCTAAAGGTCAATCCCTCTTCACAGTAGCAGGAGAGGAGGACGTCACAAGGGCACTTTTCAAATGTCTTTGATTAAAGAAGGATATTACAATACGATACATTCACTACGATGACAAAAACTAGCATTCATTTTCAGCCAAGTGAATGACCTCCTCTAAATATTAAAAATGCAACAGGTTCCTCCATGACAGACATATTTTCCATAATTGAAAGGTCAAAAGCACCATTAATTGTTAATGTAAACCATTTTGAAGGGGGAACGTGAAACACATGGCAGTCTTGAGACTTCACTTTTCTCTCTATTGTATCTATTGTCTCCCTTGTATGAAAGATGGTGTAAAACTGACAGACTATGGCATTCCTTTCTTTAGTAGCTTCAAACTATCATGGTAGAAAGATGCTTAATTCTTTAACACAGCTGCACAAATATTTGTTCATCTCTTTGACTTTTCATGTTTTTCCAAGGTTACGACTAGAGATTTAGCCTTTTTTTCTTTCTTTTTCTTTCTGCAGATAACTGACTCACATTGTCGACTAGATCAGCTGACGTGTGTGTTAGTTGTTGACTCACTTGTCGTCAACACTATGGTGAAACAGAGATCCAAATGTCACTGGACAAAAAATACCAGATGTAGTACCCTACCTATAGACAGCTTATATTGAAATAACTACTTAAAATAAAATGACTACTACTAAAATAACTAACTGACTTTTTGTCATCCAAGTCACTGTTGATAAATTAGTGGTTATTAATCAAGCACAATACACAACACAACTAAACTGGATTGAATGAGCAATTTGCTAGTTACAAATTAAAGGAACAATAAGTATTAAGATTTGTGAGAATGAAGCAGCTTAATAAAACATGTCTGTTAGAAACACTTGCAGTGCCAGTTTAACCCCCCTGGTTAATCCTACACCTATTTGCAGTAAGATTGTTTTACTGGGAGCAAAAAAATAATGTCTGCCTTGCTCCTCTGTGTTTGCAGAGTACAAGTAATAACACCAATGTAAAGCACCAAGTTAAGAATGTCTGTCTCAACTCCAGAATTGAAAATTAGTTGTCTCCTTAATGAATAATATATTAAGAACAAAAGGAAAATGTAGGATACATACATTTTATTACCTGACTGTTTTACTTCAGCAAAAAGTACCTCTCAACTGTAAGAAATTCCCTTAAAAAAGGACATCTAAAGGCTGTGGCACCCACTTACTTTCGACTACAGCTGCCCAAACCAAACTACAAATTCAGTTCTTAGAGATTTACTCTCTTTTTTCATTCACAGTTACTCTCTTTTTCTTTTTATCACCAAATTTTCAGAAAGGGCAGTGTGAAACACAGTAGTCTCAAGGAGCACCAGTAACCTTAGCAGAATCATGAAAGCTGACAGATCATTTTTCACAAGGCCATAGATCCCGGGCTCTTATAAAGTAATGGGCTTTTGGGAGAGGCCTTTATGAAAGCTAAGATAGTTAAGTTCTGTGAGCTAGAGATGACACAGGGACCATCAGCTCCTGGTCTGCTCCAAAGCAGACACCCTTATTCCCAGAAAGAGGATGGAAAGAGAGAGGATGGGACTGGAGCTCTTGTAAATTGACAATATAATAAAGATTAATATGTTACTTTTTCATCCTGATGGTCTCTAAACTTGCCCGAAATAAGGTTGAAATCACTCAAAAGCAAATCTTGCTCCTTCAGAGAGTTTGTGTATTGGTGCAGCTCTGATCAATGAGGGAAGCATTGAACAAATGTCTCAATGTGTAATTGCTTCACAAATAAGAAATAGTAGATGCTGTAGTGATGATGTGTTGCTCATAATGCAGTGTATACAATGTGTTTACTTGTCTGAGAGTGTGTATGTATAACAGAAAGTCACTGTTCATGGATTTATGACACTAAAACAGGGCTTTATGTTGTCATACTCACCAGAGGGGTCATTTCTTTTCATGCTGCTGGTGCCACTGCCTCTTCCATTGGAGCTGCCGCCAAGGCCTCCGTTGAAGGCTGCGAGGTTTTCTGAACTGTAGGCCCGCAGGACAGATAGCATGTTCATCTGATGCTCCAGGTGGGAATGATCAGGTTTTACCAGGCCAGGAGGACCTCCGCTTGGGGAGAGAAGACCAAGGCCTGTCTGCTGCTGCTGCCACTGCTTCTCAGGGGTTGGAGGCTGAGGAGGAGAAAGGCCAGAGCTTTGGGGGCCCATCGTCAGCTTGCATCTTTGGATGTCCTTCCCTGACAACGGAGATTCAGGAAGCATTTGCATGGATCCACGGTCCTCCTCCTCAGCATCACCCATCTCCATCTCGTCTTCTTCCTCTACCTCCTCTTCATCATCAGAACGCATATGCCTCTCTGTAGCAGCGGGGTTAGGCAATGATTTGTCACGACTTACTTCATCTTCTTCAGACTGGCCGCCATGTTCTTCAGATGCCTCTATTTCGCTGCAGGACGCCTTGTCAGATAGGTTGTCCAGGGGGCCCTGACCACCCATATCACTGGGCTGAATATGCTGCTGGTCCAGGAATCCAACAGGCCCTCTAGCAGAGCCATCATACACAGGACCAAAGGGCTTGTAGAAGTCACTGGAGAACGTGCCCATGGAGGCTCCATGTGGGGACTGCTCCAGATGGTTGGACCAGCCTGCTTGTCCCTTCAGCTCCCCAGACTCAGTCTCTCTGTCCCTGGACAGGGCTCCCTCATGGTGATGAAGAAGGCCTGGCGGTGGTGGAGCCAAGCCAGTAGCTTTTCCTGCATGGGAAGTCTCTCCCAGGAGGTGCTCCTTAGCATCTTTTCCTGGGCCACACTTGCCTTTACCCAGGTGGTTGGCTTGCAGATGGAGGGCCATCAGCTCCACAGAGGCAGTTGTGAAGGAGCAGAAGAGGCAGCCATGCCAGGCGACATTGTCCTGGATGGTAATGGAGGCTCCAGGGAGGGACCCTGCTTCAGGTCTAACGGACAAATCCAGAGGCTCATACTGGGAGCGGCCACCCTCAGCTGGCTTGACGTCACTTGTGGGATTCTCTTCCTGGTTGGTCTCACTGGCTCTTTTGGTCTTGGCCTCGGCACTCTCCTGGCTGAAGTGCTGGCCATGCAGCTGACTCTCTCTCATCTCTTTTTCTTTCTTCATGGAGTTGAGGACAAAGCTGTCCATGAAAGCCTGCAGGGAGCCCTGGAAGTTGATGCCGTTTCCCACCATACTCTGGTAAGCTCGGCCCAGGTCAGAGAAGCTGGCAGGACTGTCCCCTGCAGAGGCTGGCCCCTCAGGACTCTTCATGCTCTCCGAGGTGGGCTCTGACCCTGGCCCTTGGCGATCGCGTTCCCTTTCGCGGTCTCTGTCTCTGGGTGAGAGCATTCCTGGTGGTACCCACTGGTGTGGGAGCATCTGACCTCCTCTGAAGTCAAGACCAGAGGGCATCACCCCTTTGAAGACCCCGCGAAGGACATCGGGGCGAGCAAAGACCCCACTGCTACTGCTGTTCTTGGCGTGGTCATCCTTGTGTTCAGAAGATGGAGGGTGGTTGGCTGAGGGGCCACTTCCATTCTGTCGCTCACGGTGATGGCGCTCCAGGTGGTACTTCAGAGAAGCTGATTGAGTGCCTGCATAGTCACAATGAGGGCACCTGTAGGGCTTTTCACCTACAGTGAGAATGATAGAAAGAAACAAAGACAGAAAGGAGCTGATGTCAGTACAGCAGTAATAATAAAGGTGCCAACAAACTCAGCAGGAACCCTGGGCTTGTTCCACCTGTCAGAAGAAGAGCAAAAAGAAAAACAACATGTAAATATTTGACAGGAATCATGTCAGGGATTATGTCAACCCTCTCTAAATCTCACATTCTGCAGCGTTCGACCACATTTATCACTTAGTAAACAGTCCATCAGCCTTTTTAAGAGGAGGGAGGAGTTTCAATACGGGTCGATCCAGCTCAATCCAGATCCTAGGCGTGAGCCATCACTCACGTCAGCGCCATAAAACACATATCACCATATGGTGCCTTCAGTCCACTACAGAGATCATATTTTCAACTGACAACAAAACTGTCTGGATGTTATCTCTGTTCACATGGGGAACTGCAGGCTTGTGGTGCTGCTGGTTGCTGCTGTCTTTCGCTCCCTCACTTTCTGTCTCTCTCCTGGCCTTGTCTGCTGTCAAGCCTCTACCTTGGTGGTGGAGCTGTTCTGTGGACATTCTCTATTTGCAGTTTATCATTGTGAGGATAAATCAAGCCCCACAGAAGCTCTTTATTCCCCCCGGAGGACAACTGTGACCCCTCAGTCCAAAATGCACCCAATAAAAGGGCCTCATTTGAGAGTGAAGATAGTCTAAATGATATAAACACACCATATGTGGTGCACATGAACATTCCTCATAAGGCAGCCTCACACTGTGGATTACAAAATGCTAACCAGCATGAAATGTACTGTAAAAGAAGGCATGCAGACAGTTTAGAAACACATGCAAATGTACAAGAATTCTTGTTAAAAGTGAAAAGGGAGTAGCTTTTAACAGAGAAAGAGTCTAAATTGAATTTGCATGATCCGATCAATATCGATATAAAATACTTTCTGACAACAATTAGAATAGGCTTGGAATGAAAGCTAGATTTATAAGATCAATAAGCAATAAACTAAATGCAAGGCTTGATTTTTGAGACCCCGTAATGTTTCAAGAATTAAATGATGACGTGCGAGGTGGGAAAAAAAAGACAGTGAGAGAGGGAGTTTCGAGAGATATGGGAAAATGAAAATAAAAGCATGTTTGTCGATGTGTCTGTGCGTGGCTATAAACGCTTAGATTATACACATGGAAAACATTTTTTAACCCAGAAAAAATGTTGCATTGTTACGCAAGACTGAATTGAATGATTTAAGTCTGGCTCTGTAGTAAATCATGGATATAATTAGCAAATGGCATAGTGCTCAAGTAATTTATCATTATTTGGAGGGCGCCATTCCAGAAAAAGAATGGAAGATCTGCAGACCCACTGCACAGCTTCCTAAATAAAGGATCGCAAACATAAACTCAATACTATATTGATAAGGAACAAATATACAGAGGGACATATAGTGAAGGGCAGGAGAGAGGGTGAGGATAAAAGAAAGAAAGAAAGAAAGAAAGAAAGAAAGAAAGAAAGAAAGAAAGAAAGAAAGAAAGAAAGAAAGAAAGAA
>JAUZSZ010000095.1:27003288-27013541 GCA_034780575.1 Labeobarbus marequensis | reverse complement strand
TGCAGCTTCACTTAATCCCACTAAACATACATTTTATCTCACAAGCTCTGAGTTCCACAGATGGGGCGGGGTTTGCTCTCCCTCTCCCTTGCAGCAGGATGTTTTAATCACCCTTAACATGTCCGTACATCCACATAGGCTTTCCATTGTGAGAATGGAATATGTTGTTTCATATAGTTCATAGTTAATGGAGAATGTAATGGATGCTAAAGGATAGCCAAAGTACGGTAACCTCATTAATGAATTAGTTTAAGTTCACAGTAAATAAAGATACTAACTCCTTCTGAGGGCATTTGATGGCTATTTGAACAGTGACATTAGTTGTCAAAATTACGCACTGAATGTGCAGCTCAGATTTACGTTGACACTGCTACATTGATAGCGCATTTGATCACCTACCCACCACCTAACAGCAACATCACAGTCAGCCATTTTGTCAACTGAAAGAACTAACTGTGAAGAATATCAAAGTGCAACTGCATTCACTTCCTTTTCATTGGTTTCACTGGTGACTTTACTGCATTAGCTGTCTATTGTTAACTATCTCTAAAGTCGACAGATAACTTTCAAAGCTTTAAAAGGCCTACTGCCACATTTTCTGAAAGACCTTAGCATTTCCTTTACACAGAGAATATAGGCATCGTGCTGAGGCTTGAGGATCAGTGTCTCACTGAGCCTCCTTGGTAGACACAACTAGCATGCTAGTGTTTTGCATGGATCTAAACCCCTTGATATGGCCATCACATCAATTTGCATCCCACAGGTTCTTCCTCAGTTGTTCTTACCCACTGTGAAATTGCTTTCTTAGTGTTGTAATTATGCTACTTTGGAAAGCTTCCATTAGATAATTGCTATTTAAAGGTTCTGATTTAACAAAACTGAATCTGAGCATCACACAAGTTTTGTTACTATAATGACAGACAGTTGACCAAAAAGCATTAAGGCATTTAAATATATACAGTATGTTCAATGCTGTTTGCTTTATATAAATGAATTACCTTATTTCCTAGATTTGTCACTCAAGTTGACTGAAAATTGTCTTACCTGAAGATGGAGAAGAAGGGTGGGGACTGTCATCCTGCACACTGCCCGTTTGGGAGTGTCCACCTCCAGCACCACTTTCCTCCGTCACATTGGAGGAGCCTGGGGTTGTGGATCGGCTGATGGACTGAGATTCAGGGTCGCTAGCTGAGCCACGCCTTTCATCCAGACCATGCTGGGAGCTGTCCTCTAGGGTTCGACGGTCCTTGTTGTGTACCCGGGAGTGGACCACCATCTGGTGGTAGGTTCTAAAAACTCTGCCGCAGTCAGGACACTCAGTTGTTTTCTCTTTCAGGCCAGCCAAGCTGTACTCAAGCCCTTGGCCCAGGCCCAGACCCCCATGGTGAGGCAAGAACTCACGGTGGCTATCAAAGCATACACCCTCATCTTTCAAGGGCATCATGCCTTGACTTGTCTTCACTCCATGAAGGACATCAGGGTGTTGCTTCTGCTTGGAACCATCACTAGAGCCTAAGGTTGGGTGATCAAGCTTGTCTTGTCCAAAGTGAACAATCCCAGCTGCACTGGCAAGTTCATCTTCTTGTCCATGCCCATCATGGTGCTGCTCTTTTGGCATGAAGGAGCGTTCCATAGCCATTCCACGTGCCATGATTTGCCAGGCTTGATAGCTGTTCAGTGGGTCCATCTCTGCCACCTTAGCTGCGGCTTGCAAGCGCTCCATACAGCTTGACTTCAGAGGGGGCACCAGGTTCAGGCAACCCAAGAGTGAGCGCTTTTCATTTTCTCCTAAGCCATGGCCCATGCTGGCCATTGGGCTCAGGAGCTTTCCAAGCATCTCCTTCTCCTTCATAGCTATACCGGCCTTGGCCAGCATCTGCTGCTGCTGTTCAGCCAGGCCCTGCTTGTCGGGTGTGAGGAAGCCACTTTGTAGACAAGAAATGTAACGTGAATACAGGTTGGCGTGGGCTTCTTGAGCTAGGCTGCTCATGCTGTTCACAGAGGGTCTATCTTCACCAGCTCCTCCACCAACAGGGGGCTTGGTCTTGATAGCCAGCTTGTTGAGATGCACCTTCATGTGATTCTTAAGGAACCAGGGCTCCTTGAAACGGCGTCCACAGATCTGGCAGCAATGTTCGAAGGAGTCCTTGTGTTTCCGCATGTGGCCTTTAAGAAACCAAGCTTGACTGAAGACCTGGCCACAAACCTCACAGCGGAATTCATTGTTGGGCTTCTCTCCATTGCCAGCTCCTGTGCCTTGTCCCTGGGCTGATTCAGCTGTGATGTGGGTTTTCTCCACATGGGAGATGAGGTCCTCCTCCTGGGAAGCAGCAAATTCACACAGGGTACACTTGTAGGGCTTGTGGAGAATGCGAATGTGGCGCTCCAGCTCCTCACGCTTCTTAAATTTACCCTTGCAAAAAGTGCACCTAAATCCTTGGGCTGGGTTGAGGGCTTGCTCATCTTGTAGATTGGTACCTGTGGGCTTAGGTGAGGCAGAAGGCTGGCTCAGTCCATCAGGAGAGCCACTGATACTGGTTGGAGTGAGCAGGCCACAGGCAGAGCCAGGCTGTTGCTGGTTGTGACTCTGGATACCCAAGTGGGGTGGAAGAGGTTGAGAGGGTTGCAGCAAGCTGTTCCTCATTTGCTTATCACGTAGAATGGCCCTCTCTTCAAGTTCATGAAGCAGCCTGTTTTCCTCACGTACGCGACCACGGCCCTTACCGAGATTTCCCAGCTTATGGGTGCGGAGGTGGATCTTCAAGTTACCCTTTTGAGCAGCTCTGTGGTCACAATAGGGGCATTTGAAGGGCTTCTCTCCAGTGTGTGTACGCATATGAAGAGACAGAATGCTGTTGAAGCGGAAGCGCTTGCCACATAGCGGACAGGGGTATTTGCGGTTCTTGCGGGCATCATCTTCTATGTCGTTCATTTGGGACATGATTCCCAAGTTCTGCCCATTGAGAAATTGCTGCAAATCAACACGGCCATTGAGACCACTCAGGGCACCCACATCCATGTCACGGTTAAGCTGGTTGGCCAGTAAGGCCATCTGACTGCTGATTGGCTGGCTAGCTAAGGCAGCGTGGGTTTTCTCATCCAGCGGGGTGGCTGCCTTTTCCTCTGGGATCTGTTGGCGACTCTGTAATTCAGGAAAGGCATGACCCAGCTGAGCAGTCAGCTGATGAAGTTTCTGACTGATTGGGTAGCGGCCATTAAGTACTGCATTGCTGAGATGGGTGTCAGCATCCGGGACCACCGAGGATACACCAAGGCACAAACTAGAGTCCTCCATCCTAAAGGACAAAAGACAGAAAACCGGCATTAAGTAGACTGTTAAAAAGCATAGAACAGCTGGAGCGCAGTGAACACACACCTCCTTATAGCCTTAAGGCATCACTAGTAAATGTATTGTATTATCACTGTGCACAATCAACAGGAAATACTGCACACTATATCAATGAAAGTAAAACGATATGCGGAACGTCACATACATAGTAACAAACATTCATAATAGGAGTAAACGTGCAACAATTTGAAAAGAACAGGTCACAGCAGACTATCTTAACTTCACCATTGTCTGAGAACTGTTCGTGAAGAACACCCACTCTGCTCTCAGATTTCATGAAAAATAAAGACCTTTTCTTTTAGACCTTTAGAAATACTGTATAGTGTGGTGAAGGTCATATTTCCAAGTTAAATAACATCACAGCATCAAGTCTGTCTTAGGCATTAGCACAAACACAAAGGTGTTTCATTTTT
Organism: Labeobarbus marequensis; assembly: GCA_034780575.1. Taxonomy (NCBI): domain Eukaryota; kingdom Metazoa; phylum Chordata; class Actinopteri; order Cypriniformes; family Cyprinidae; genus Labeobarbus; species Labeobarbus marequensis. The sequence continues at coordinate 27,009,779 of JAUZSZ010000095.1, read as the reverse complement.
TGCTGAAGTGGGTGTAGGGGTGGAAACAAAACAGTAGATATAGTCTTTTGTGTGGATCTACATCTCCGATTATATACTGCATTGTCTGGCAAAGGAAATCACACCATACGGCAGTTAATTCAGTTCATTCTTGAGTACCCCTTTGTGTGTCAGCAGTCTGACTATGGTGTGAGGAAATGGTTAACAACGATGACTGCACTTCAGTGACAAGTGTGAAGAAAAAAAAGAGTGAGTTCATCTCCCTCTGATTTATGAAGTACTACATGTACTCTCACACTTGGGGAGAGAAGCTGCAACTCTCAGAACTTTTTCTCAAACAGTAACACAATTTTGGAGGCAATAATTACCCAGTAAACACGGCAAGGCGCCGCATAATTAAGCTACTTGGTCCCATCCTATCAGAATCCCTCCAATTACACGCCTTGATGAAACGGAGCAATGGTATTGTCATGAAGCCGCCGCAATACTACAATTATGATATTAACAATAGCACTTAAAACCAAGGGGTTACTCCAGTAAACACAAGCCCTTATCTCACTGCTGCGACACTTGTCTTGGCGTAATTTTCCATTGAGGCACATTACGTTTGATGCAAATCATTCTGTGTTCACCTTCTTTTTTTCCCCCTCTGTTCTCTCACTCTCGTATGGCTTCCGATGAGAAGAAAACAACAGTTGACGTTATTGAAAGGGTTCCCAAAGTATCAGAGGCTTCCCAGTCCTTTAAAATGGCCACAGAGTGGCCCAATGAACTGTCAGCCTAAAACGAATACATGAGCAGTGTCTGCTGTCATCTGGATAGCTTGTGCTTATTTAGCATGCTACTCACCATCTTAAGGAAGGATAATGATGTTGCTGCATTCCCCTGCAACTGACAGGGTCAAGCTTCAGAAACAATAAAGTGAGTTTTGCTTTGGTCAACAAAATATTGTATAATATCTCATTAAGCTGATTAGTATGCTGCCTGGTAACGGTGGCTATGCGCTTTAACACATGATTATGAATGTGAAATAAATGCACTGTGGTCATTTTAACAAAGACAATGGCAAGAGCAGGTGTTCAGGAAACTGCGTCCAGAATAATGGAGATGAGAGCTTTCTCTTCACTCCACATTATTTGGAAACACATGCTGGTTTGTCTCTCACACATTCATCGCCTGAGGAAGGGTAAAGTGTTCTGGGCCAGGAACCCACACCCTTTGTAAAAGGGTGTGGGTTCCTGGTTCATTAATAAAGGTTCATTAATAAACCTTTTAAATGGTGCAGATTGACCCAGTTTACTTATTAGAGAGTGACTACCTAATGACTCAGCACCTGGGCTGTTGACACATTATATTTCACTTTTCCTCATGGCAGTATGACAGCTCCTGTACATGGTTTTCACATGACACAATGCACAGGAAAACAAACAACTGATTTCTTTGTTGACAGGCAGCAGCAATTCCGACAACCAGTTGAAGGAACCTACTGGTCTGGTACAAAAAAAGCACATTTCTGGAGACAAATACACAAAGGCTAACAAACCAACACACACACACAGTCTGCAGTAGAAGGCAGTGGGCTTGGAGCACATATTTGCTGATGCTCTCATAAGAACTCTAATAAGGGCCGCCTGTTCTTTAGCTATTTGCTCTTCCTACGCCATGTCGGTTGCAGTCTTATCTCCCCAACATGAATAAAAACACTGAGGCCACTTCTAGTCACTGCTAAACACACTGTGGGCTGCTGCTGAATGCCATTCCTCTTTTGTCCAGAGCTATAACTCTCAGGAATTTAAAAGAAAAAAAGGCTGGAATCTGGATGCGAACAATACACTGTAGGTGTATTATGTATTTAAAGACTGGGTGTGTTATAAACACACTCACGCGTGTAAGCACGTGCACTGCAAATTATACATGGCTAAGCAGTTCTGTGAGGATTTCTGATATTCAGCAAAATGTAATACAGGAGTAAATGCAAGACAAATATAAATCACGGATGGTTCGCTCTGCCAGGTCATCTAATTAAAGCAACGGTCCTCAGACAAAGGCCTAAAAATGCTGGGTGATGTTTGGGTTTAGCGCGACGCCTTCTGGCTCTGGCGTTTCTTTGGGTAGTGAGTTGTTCAAATTGCTTTTGTCGACGTCGCAGCAAATCCTGGCAGATATCAGACGAGGCCCTTTCTGAATGTGGCTAGTATGCCTTCTGCAATAGAAATCTATGATTTAAGCGAGGCATGATGAGCAGTTGCTCATTTGGAGAGATAACTACTTGCCCTTTTCTTCAATTTGATTTCCTTCTTTATCTTTACCATATAACAAAGGCAGATAGACAAAGGAACAATGTGAAATGAACTGACGAATTCAGTTTGTTTTTGAACATAGCCTTGCCTGACAACTGTATGCAAATGAACTGCATTAATATGCCTTCCTTGCTCCCAAGTCATTTCATTTTTTTTTTCTGATTAAAAAGGACATTTCATATGGTTAAAGAGGTGTCACACACACTCACACACACAAGCACTCACTTCTGCAGAGGCAAAGTATTAAGTTCATATGTGAACGAAAACGCCTGACACAAATACACCCACAAACAATAACACACACAGTCTGCAATATTTTAAAGAGCATCTATAAATAAATTAAGAAATGAATACATTAATAAATAAATTTGATACTGGAAATACTTTAAGAGAGGCATCACTACGGAACAATTATCAGTAAAGTGCATATTTTCCACAGTATAATTAGCAGAAACTCCAAGCCAAAAGCCTTATCTCAAACGAAACAAAGTCATTAAAATTTTGTCAAAATGCATACACTGTCATTTTAATTCAGAAGAAAGCTGATAAAAATGCTATGCGCAATTTGCTTCTTCACGTTTTCATGTGGTTGTTCATTTACAGCTATACCTATAAACAAATTTAAAACACTCCACTTGATATATCTACAGCACATTTAAGGTTTCAGCATTCTGCCTCTCAATACATTTCTTCAGCGATGCACGTCTCTGTTATCTGCATTTGTAGGATGCCCTGCAAAGTTTCACTGCCTATCCTTCCTCTGTTAGAAATGCTAATGCCTCACCTATTTGGATCAGTGCCATTGAGTCGTGGCCCACAGCATGTAGGCTTGACAGCAAACACGGTGGTGGCTCTTTGTCCCAGACCCCCGGCTCCCTCTTCCCCCTCCTCTCTCTCACTCGCTCTCTTCAGGCTGGGGCAGCTGGGTTAGCCAGGAGCTAGACGAAACGATCGAGTCTCAGTGGCCTGATACTACCTGTCACACGTAGCGTAACAGCAGCAGCGTGCTCTAATTAACGCGTGCACCGCTGCCGTGTCTCTTGAAAAGCCACTGAGACTTCCTTTAGTTCACTGTCACACAGGGCCCAGTGGCATGCAGCTTTACAGTCTGTGGTTAATACTGAGACTTTCAAGCAACATGGCAAAACAACCGGATTTATGTCTTATCTTTGCCTCACTTTACATCACATTCTGTTCTCTTTTGCAAGCTCTGCAAACCACATCTTAATTAGAGTGCACATGGCAACTTCAGAATGCTGTCCTTCTCTTCTTATCTTTGCTTTGTCAAGCAGGGCCATTGTTTTAACACCAGAGAGCACACTGTGAGATGTATGCCTGAACATCACATGTTATGAACATATAGCATGATCTATATACCACCATGAGAAATGCAAATACATCAGTGCACTTTGTGGCAAGTGTGATTCAAGTGGAAATCGTGATGCACTGATGTTAAACATAGGTGCATCTAAGATATTTGAACTGATTGTGGTTTCTGATAGAGCCTGCAGTAAGAATTGCAAAGTGCATGAATATGTTTTGCATTATCTGGCAGTTAGATTAGCTTTCGGGAGGGCCAAGCTTTGATTTTGGAACGTCAAGGTGAACACGACTAAATTAAGGCCTCTGTAGCGACAAAATATCACATTAAACTTGAGGTACCTGTGCGCGTTCGCGTCCTTGAGCTGGTCCTCTAGTGGCTTCTCGCAAATCAACATGGAGGGCAGAATCAAGGTTCCATATAAAACACTCATACATACATATACACACACACACACACACACACACACACACACACATGCACGCACACAAGTAAACTTTAGCCTTGAACGGACTCTGAACAAAGAGTTTTTAAGTGTACAGCTAACCTCAAAGAGGACATAAAACCCATCTAATCCTTAAATGTTCTAGATTACACAGCATGTTCAAGCCCTAAATCAAATAACACAGAGCATATCTGGCTCTTTCGGGCTTTGTGTCTTGATATAATATAATTTTGGTGTCCTTCTGCATCCTTGTTTGGGAAAAGTATGTGTACATTTACAGAAAACGGTGGTTTCGAGGGGGGAGAAGGCATCGACAAGTAAAACAAACCGAAGTCAAAGTATTCACAAGTTGAAATGAAAATAAAAATATAGATTGCGAGGCCATTAGCTGCTCTGTTATTGTGAAGCTTTATCGACCGAAATCCATTGACTAATTACTATGCAGTAGCTGATTAATTAATTATGAAAGAGGTCATCGTTATTGATAAATCAATCATTATTTACAGAAAGTGCAAAAGTCAGTTTTATTCCCTCCGAATCATTAGCAGCCCCCGTATAAAACAAAAAGGAATGAACTCTTTGGTGTTTGAAAATGGCTGCCATATGCTGCATATTTAATGGATGGAAACAGCACTGCATGCTACGCACCTATGGGAATATGGCCAGAAACGCACAATAACAAAATCATAAACCGATAGCGATAGTTAAAATCATTGCATGTTTATCAGGTCCGATGCCAGGTCCGATCTGTCCTTCTCTCTCTCTTTCTCTGCCCATGTTTAGTCTGTTGCAGGTGGTCTTCAGAATAGTTCTAATTAATCCAATAAAACGTGGCTTGTTTTTCTTCCTCCCGATGCTCTTTGACTGAACTGGATTATTAGTGGCTGTAATGAGGCATTAAGCAAAGGTTCCCAGCACAAGACCAAAACTGAATCAAACAGAAGAAACGCATGCAGCCTGAAAGGACAAACTCGTTCTCATCCAGCAAACAGCTCGCCTGCATTTTGCAGGTTGTTTTCTTATTTGTGGTTAGACAGTAAGTGACCTAATTATACCTAGTTCATAGGTTGCGAAGCCACCACAGACAAATTGTTACAGTTACAAATACACACGGGTCGCCTTGCCTTCCCCTCTACACAGCTCCCTTCTGTTAGCTCAGCCCGCAAAACTCTCTCAGTCTCTGCCGGTGTCTGCTGTCTTGCACAATCTGACATTGAGAGCGTCTTAAGAGAACATTTCAACAGGTAGTTCAGCTTTCAGCTCATCTCTACAGATCAGTATGAGCCCTTGAAAGGATGAGCAGAGAGAAAAAATGATGCTGCTTTTATCCTGTGTGTCTGACAGGCTTGTTGGGATGCCAGGGGAGGGAAGATCAGTGGGAGACCAAAGAATTCCCACAGTTCATTGTCCTGGCCTGCTGCATCCTCATCCTCATCATCATCCAGAGCCGGCCTGAAGCTCAAAGCCTCCCTTTATGTTAAACATGTGCAGCATTATCCCGAAGACCAGCAGATGTGCTCTGTATGTATGTGTATATGCGTGTGCGAGAGAGGTACAATGGTAGTCACAGCGTGTCGAGCCTCCTGCCTGTAGATCTCAGACTGAGAAGGGAAAAAAGATGGATAACTGTGAGCATTTGTTAAATTGTAGAGGTGGGCTAGAGGGGGTCTGTGCATAAAAAGTGGGATAGCTACAAAGAAAAGTGCTACACTGGTTCACCTCGCTCACAAACAAAGAAAGAAACAAAGTGACCAGTGACGAAGCCTAAAGTAGCATAAAACATACTTCAATAAAGGTCGGCACGAGACGATTCATCTCTAAAACTTTCCCTTGTGGTTTCTGCCCACAACTATGGAGAAATTTCAATCATACATGAGGTGGAAGACACTAAAGACTGAAAAGGAATCATTTAATACTGTCTGACCTGAAGATCTTTTGGCAGTCCCATTAGATGCACAGGGATGTGTCTTACTGGCAAGGGCGAGCCAGCCGTCATGCATAACTACACCTCAGCACAGAAAAGCCCCCCCCCCCAAAAAAAAAACTCAGGCCTCCATTGTTAGGACAGAGCGCTCCACCTCTCCACCAAAACTGCCACTGTTGTATCAAGCTCTGAACTCGACCCAGAAATGAAAATTATGTAATCATTTACTCCCCTTCATGTCGTTCCAAACCTCTATGCTTTCTGTAGAACACACACAAACAAAGATATTTTGATGAACAATCTGAAAGATCAAAACCACATGTTTGCTTCTTAATGTGTGGGCAAAAGACATTTTTCAAAATATCTTCTTTCGTGTTTTACAGAACAAACAAAGTCATAATTTGGGGGTGAACTATCCCTTTAAGGACACCAAAGAGGACCTGGTTAAATGCGATATGAAGCTGTATCACAATCACTTATTTGACTGTCTGAAGGTGACAGTCTGTTTTCTCTCGACACCCT
>JAUZSZ010000095.1:26899011-26913784 GCA_034780575.1 Labeobarbus marequensis | reverse complement strand
TCTTTTCATTTGTTTTATTTGTGCATTTAACAATATTTCATAGGCTACTATTTGCATACATACAAGTATTACCGTACATACTATTGATATATATGCTATTGCACGCACACACACAATGTACTGTATGTGTACATTTTATTAATATATTAAAGTCCTTGACAAAAGACATCCGTGAGCTTGTTTATTCACAAAACATATTTAGTTCAAATAAATAAATTATATACACACACACACACACACACGGTACAGTATTTGTGTACTTTTTATAAATATATTGAAGTCCTTGACAAAAGACATCCATGAGCTGTTTTACTCACAAAACAGGTTTAGATTAAAATCAATATAAATTATGCAAATGCTTAAGGGAAAGTTTATATTTTAAATCCTTTTCACTATTTTTTATTTAATTATTTGCTTCCACTATTTCATTTTAAATGGTCCTTCAGTGTGACAAATTCATTTTTAAAGAAAAAAAAATCCATGTAGATTCTCAGTTATTATGAGGTAATGAAGACTTTGTAAAATAATTAATAATTTACAGTTTTAAATAGCTTTAGACCACACTCCAGGACATGTCAACTACCCATATACACATAGTCAGTCAAGTCACTTAAACTGTGTTTCGTCATGTTTGTGTAAAATTAAAAACATAGAAATACTGATATTTCCTGCAGTAAAGCGGAGACTTCTGTGCCGCTTATGTTGCATTACTGCATCAGTAATCCTGGACTAGTTATTTTTGTGACACTGAAAAAGCTGTTGTGGGTAATACACTACTTGGAGAGTAACCCACAGGGTTTGTTTATACTATTAGACCAAGACCACACACGTCCAGTGTAAATATTTCAAGACTTCAAAGTACATGCAAACACTGCGCATTTTATTTTCAATACACACTCATAATAGTTAACAAAGTGTCAGCCACAGAAAAAAGAATGACTCAAGGTTTGAGCAGTCATAAGGATGGATAAAGCGATCATGGCTGGGTATGACAGTTTCTCCAAAATTCTTTCTGACGGGAATTTAAGAACGAGCCTATCAGCACTGCGTCTGGTATCTGTCCAAAACAGTAGGCCTCTAAAACAGACATGCCAGTGTTCAGAAAAAGAAGAAAAAAAAAATATGAAGATGTTAGTTCTCTCCATCTACTTGGACTGAAAGCAGCTATTTAGCATCTTTTAGCAGATGTCCAGATAATTCACAAGTTTATCAAATTAATTCAACGGAGCAATGACCAAGGAAGTGATGTACTCCTAATCAGCCACAAAGAGAGAGAGAGAGATGGGAGATATGTGGGGTGAGTGTCACTTTAAGACAGAGCAAATAAATGACTGCATAAGCATTTTATCCAGGAGCAGCCTGATGGTTTAATGCTGTGCCTAGTTTATATCTACATACAAACACACCAGAATGGTTTTCTCATATGGAAGAAGGGGAGGGGGCTACATTACTTTTTAAATTGAGTTTCTCAGAGCATAATCTGTTCCAGGTCTTTGATGAAGAAATGTTCTCAAAGTATCACAGTGACTGATTTAATGAGAAGCGAGTGAGCACAATTTCAAACAATCTGATTTTCTGAACCTTCTGTGACTCTAAACTTTTAAAATTGCACTTAAGAATCACATCAATTACTCTTTAAAGTATGACATCGGCTAACTAGGCACACTAGCATAACAAACACACGCTATGGCGTATTTACTCCATATCCTCTCATCAGGATCTGATACATTGGTCCCTTATGTGAGCCTTCTGCGAAGCTCTCCCAACTCCATTACTGTTTCCCTTTCTCTTCAGCGAGGAGTGGAATACATGTGTGGCGGATCTACAAGTCTGACCATGATTTAGTCAAATATTACAGACGCAAATATTTAGAGCCGACTTCTAGGTTTTCAGCATCTGATGAGACTATACGTTTGTACGTTCTCCATATTCCTCAGGGCACAGTTTAGATAATGCTTCTGAACGCTGCTCCAAAATCCCACCCGGCGTTGATGAACTGAGAGAAGTGTATAATGTCTATGACTGATAACTGGACCAATGTTAATTTAAATCATCTGAATCAATGTCTGTCTGGGGGAAAAAAATAAAAAATATCTAAATGAAAACATCTGACTCAAATTGATTACTGACAATGTTGAGCATAAGAGATTTAATAATGATTACATGCTTAAAATATCCAGGCCGTTTTAAGAATCCATCACTCGTATATCTCTTAGTAAAAGAAGCCACTGTCTGAGAGTCTGCTAGACAGGAAGAGCTATGACACAAAAATAAACAACAACATTAGCATTGGGAAAAATTAGCTGGCTAATCAGTGTCTTAGTCCCTTCATTATAACTTTGGCTGCTCTTAAGCGTAGTCTTGAGACTCAGAGAAGCAAAAAGACTGAACGTTGACACGAGACTTTAACTTAAACCATTCCAAAATGACTTCTTTTTTTGCTGCGCACTGAAAATAAGAACAAAACCCCTTAGCATGTACTCATCACACTCGCTCCAGCTCAAACACAGTGTCGCCTCCTCTTTAAGGTCCATATTTCTGTGAAAGCGAGCCATCATATTTTACTATTACCTATCAATTGGTTTCTAATCATGGTAATGAGGCGTCTGCCGTTTGGTGACAGTGAACTAACGGCCTCCGTGGGAGCATTAAGGAGCCTGGGTTATGCTGTGGGCCGTTAACTACCTACAGGCGCTTGCTAATGGCTCCAAATGACCTCCTCAGTGGCTATTAGCACATAATTAGAACCTTGCAGACCATCAGTGACTTCCACCGGACATGCGTACCTCTTCGGTCTTCTCCTCCTTGCTCCCCCACTTACTGTTTAATGGTCAGATTATGGTGAGGTGCTGGGATACGACCACAATTGCTGCATTAAGTTGTGTGTGGCTTGCATGCACCCAGTGCTGCGTACAGTAAAGCAGCAAATCATTTGCAGCACTGCGACAGCAGTGTTTCTCGACTAAAAATACCATGTGGACCGATCACATGGACCTTTAACTTTAACAAGTCCCTGCAAAAAAAGTATGAATTCCTGGGTCAGCTCATTTTGACAAATTGAGACAATATATTTCACTGCAAAGTCATCAATCTAATATAGTCATGCTTTTAATATCTAGCATAAAAAAACAAAACATTTAATGTAAATAAATCCCAAAGGAAGAAATCACTGTAAATATCCAATATGCCACCTGCTATCTCTCCCCACCATCAGTGCCCTATCTGTTCTAGTCTCTTTTACTATTATGTGCTATTGTTGTGGATCACGCAGAGCGTAAAGTGCAAGGCACGGCCACACCGCACAAGTGGTTCAGTCACACCAACCTCTGCGTACACTTAGCAATGCTCTCCAGTTACCCAGAACAAAGGCTTGCTTTAGTGGGTTAATGTCAGCTCAGGAGCTGCAGAGAACAATAACAGAATTAGAATAAAAAGAGGAATGCAATGTTTTGTAATGAAAATACACCACGACACATCTATGTGGTAGTAACTTATCAAATTATCTTACCTCACTGCAACAGTTATGCAAGTCATATGTGAAAACCGCAGACTTTGTGGCAAAAGTATGAAACAACTAATTTAAGCAGCAGGGAGGAATCTTTCTAGGTCATCAACTAACCTTGGACAATGGAATCTAAAAAAGATCATGATAGGGTGGAGGAAAAAAAAAACTCTGGTCTATTGTTTTTTTTTTTTTTTTTGCTGTTGTTTTTTTTTCTGTGTTTACAGTTCCACTATATATAATGCGCATATATATAATGTTCAACAGTTTGAGGGTGGTAAGATTATTTAATGTTTTTGAAAAGTCTTTGATTCTCACCAAGGCTGCATTTATGCATTTATTTCATTTAAAAAAATACATTAAAAAAACAGTAATTTTGTGAAGTATTTTTACTTTTTTTTCTATTTGAATATTTTAAAAAATAATTTATTCCTGTGTGGCCAAAATTGAATTTGCTGATTTCTTTGTACTATCAATGTGGAAAACAGTTGTCCTACTTGATGTATTTGTGGGAACCGTTTTATTATTATTTTTTGTTGTTGTTGTTGTTGTTGTTGATGATGATGAATTGACAGAACGGCCTTTATGGGAACTAGAACTATTTCATAATATTCTGAATGTTTCACTGTCACTTTTGATGAATTGAATGCATCCTTGCTTAATAAAAGTATTAATTATCACCTTGTTGGCCCCAAACTTTTGAATGATAGTGTATGCATAACTTTAAAGTATTTAGTATACACAAGCCAGCATTATGTGCAATAGATGCATCTCCCTTCAAAGTTTGTAAGTATGTAAATATGCGCAGAGCACAGGGTCAGCACTGTGCTTTCTAGAGGCCAGAGGCAGTACTGCAGGCTTTTTTTTTTTTAGCTTGAGATGCCCACCAGACAGCCATGAGCAGAGGTCAGCTACTTTGTGTTCACAATCACTTCCTGCATTCTAAATCTTCCAAACCACAGTTACCATTTTGGATGCATTTTCTGTGTCATGGATTTAAATCATTCTCTGACGATGCCACCACCCTCTAGTCTCAGTCTCTCTCTCTCTCTCTCTCTCTCTCTCTCTCTCTCTCAGCATTCCCTGAATTAATTTGTTTTCATTTGCAGTATGTCAACTGAAAATATGTAGTTGTTCTCTGTGGCAGTGAAAAAGAATCTCTCTGGCGAGCGTGTTTCTGCTTCTTAATCATTAAATCTGCGTGTATGTTTTTTTACAGTGCAATATCAGTAAATACATAAACAGCCTGCTGTAGCTGCTCTCCTCTCATCTGCATCTGCGGTGCTTCCCTCTTCACAGTGTGCCATTCTGCAGCATTCCCCTAGTGTTTGTCCTGTGTTGTCTGAACGCTGCCAGCCACTGCTGCTACAATGTCAGGCCGAACCACTGCCAAAGTGCAGGGACGGGCGACCGCGGTGGGTCCCAATTATCTGCGGGGTGACGGCGTTGTCCAAAAATAACTTCTTTTTCCCATATACTTCTGGACTGGCTGCCCCTGGCCACGGGCCGTCCACCTCTCTGAGCCCATCTGGCAAGAGGACAAACAAAATCTTGGTAGTCCTTCAGTCGAAAACCTTCTCTCAGTCTGGAAAATGACTTCACCCCGTCATCCGTTTCTCCACAGTGACCAAAACCCTGGACATAGTTAATCAGCGAAAAAGGGCATGCCTCCAAAACGCCATTCTTCCGCAGCCACATTAGTGCACAAGTAAGATTTACAGATCACTTAATGTTCCAGAGTTCTCCGCATAAAAGTATATACAAAGGTTAATATTGTAATAATATCTTCCTGGAGGGCATTGCAATCATTATCTCTCTAGAGATATCAATTAGAAGCACTTTACAGCAGGTAATGACAGAGATTCCGGTCCAAAATGACATTATTATTATTATCATCATCTATATTCTCGCGCTCCCTATACCAGGCAAAAGCAGCAGCGTAGGTTCAGCCAAACGAAAGAAAGAAACGGATCTTATGGCGCACATTAATCTTGGTTTTATGTGGTCAAGCTGAGAGACTAACAAGCTTTCGATGTAACCCCTCTGCCTTGACATTTCAGGTAGCGTGCAACAGTTGTCCGCACCTCACACGTTCATCTCGTATGCTACTCATCTCTCCTTTGTTTTAGGAGGATAACGTACACGGCGTGGAGGCCGGATACCCGCAAAGCAAATGGAAACGGTGATAGACACACATCGCGTGAAAGACACAGGGGAAGCGGATAGAAACGATGGAGGCGGTTATGAATCAAAAGCTTTTTGCTGCCGCTCGGCTAATATTTGCTTGCCAACAAACACAGATTTACACCGTTGCTTTCGGTGTTTGTCTAGAAACGGGGAAAAAAAAGAGTCGGAACATTGGAAAAGTTACTGACTGACCTTTGGGCTTTGCTACTAACATTAATAAGGAGGATTTGTTATGTTATTGACCCTCTTATCAACAGCATGAATAATTCACAGCTGGGCCAGCACTTGTCCAAAAGCAGATGAGAAAACAGCACCCATGCCTCTGACTGTTGATTTAGCAGTTTCATATTTAATAAGGATCTGGAGCGCTGGGAGGCGCATTTTTTTTTTTTTTAGAGAGATTTAATTGGGCACTGGTGACATCCATCACATGGTTGTCATGACCATGACCTTTCGTTTGGGGCTATTCATAATAAGAGAGTTATGAGCCAGTTCCTCGTATTTCTAGCGACTCACCCCTGCGCTTGTGTAATGGATGCCGTAGCATTTGTAAACCTTATCTTACAGGAGTTGGTTAAAGCTAGCGTGCACATCAGATTTATTGCTTTCTGTCAGGCCGGTTAGGGGAGACGTAAATGGGTGTGAGTATTTGGAGAAGGATGATTTAACGTGGATGGATAAAGTCCTACGCTTTGGAGGAAGAGGCCCTGACATGTTACTGTTTTACTGAGAGTAATCCTTGACACAAATGAATATTTACAGCCTTAGGGGTGTGGGATATTGGAAAAATGCATTTTCCATATCATTTCCAAATCCCCGTTTTAGCGAACAAGCTCTCCAGAGCTAAAAATGCCACATGGAGAGGGAGCGGCGGGAAAATGGAAATTGAGATTAAAACGGAAGCACAAGTCTTTTACAGTCGTCTCCGTACAACTCAGAGGCGGCGAGGGAGAAAAGAGCTCCACGCGCAGGTTAATTTCATCAACCCCGCAGGCTCCGGGGACCGAGCCGGAGCCAGAGGGAGCTCCCGACGAGCCTTCCGCACAAGCCTTGAAGAAAGTTGCGAGACAGAAGGTGAGAGGGAGAGAGAGTGGGGGATCAAATACAGGTGAGCGTACTCCCTCAGGAGCACCAGATGGCCTGCACTACCCCCTGCGTTTGTGCACTTAACTGCTTCGCTGCGTCACCAGAACAATGGTCATTCACCGGCGAGCTCTCTTACACAACTCCTCCTTTATGCATAAACATAAAGCCGTCATACATTATTAAAGCAGGCCAGGCGCACGTAATCTTTTCAGACTAGGACAAACTTACCACCATTGATATCTATGTATTTATTACAGCAATAGAGCAATATGAGGGTGAAGCGTGGAGAGATATCGGCTTACCCGAGGCTGAGAGGAAAATTTAAGATAAAGGATATTTAATATCCAGTTCACATCACCAGGGCTAAGCCTTTAATAGCACGAGGGGTTTCCATGCAGGTAATGCCTTTGTCTTTGTCTAAACACACTTCCACGGACTCTAACTCTAGTCGTGGAAAGCGTGCGGGTCACTGATAAATGTGCCATAATGCCTCGACGTGGGAGATTGCCCATTTGTCCTGTCAGGTTATTAATGCACCTGGGCACTTCCTCCAAAGGTGTTATCTAGCGGTGGAAAAAAATGTGGCGATATATAATTAATTCACTATCTCCCGCGTGTTCGCCTCTCTTTTACAGTGTTCTTACATTTTGTCACATTGCATTAGAATCAAACGATGTGCGCCGCGGCTGGCAATAATCACGGAGACAAATATGCATGTATATTATTGGGAGTAACATTAGGCTGGTGACTTGCATTCCAGGGCACATTACTGCTGCTTATTTTGTGTCTAAATGATAATGAGCGGCGGAATGATAACCTATATCATTTAGAGTGAAATATGAATTTAAAACACTGCCTGCCATTTAGAGAGGAGAAATGTGTTGTGGAGAGATCACTCAGGTGTCTTCTGCGTTCATTGGAAAACCGGGGGGAAAACGGAAGACAGGGCTTGAGTTTTCTTCAAGTGGTAAAAGACTATTGTTGTCCTAATTACGAGCTGGCTGATGCATTATTTAACGATCCAACATACATTGCCAGGGATGGATATGAGTAAAATAATTTATGACAAGACCTCTTTTTTGCCCCTCACTTTAAATCAAACTTCAATAAATGTGCCACCCCTATCCATATTACATGAGGCCTTGCTGAAAACAAGTAGCATGCAGGAGTCTGTTATTCAAAATTCTTCCGACAGCATGGGGTCAAAAAACAAAATCACACCGAAGAACAAGGTGAGCGCTTGGTTAGCTCACCTTGGGCTGCGCAAAAGGAAAGACAGCAGAGGAAATACAACACACGCGCCCCTCCAAAACAATATCTTAAGAAGTCTATTGTTAGTAACCTTAAAGGTCGACCTTTTAAAAAAATATTACTATGCAGCCTAGAAAGGAAAACAGAGATTGACTTAACACAGGCTTTTAACATTCAGGTTGTGTTGGGGTCTCAGAGCCCCCGAAGTCCTTTTAATAGTTCAAAAAACATACTTAACTTTGACGTGTCAAAGTGAATCTTTATGACTCGGCCCAAACTTACGGGAACAGATAAACAAACCTCATAAAAATCATCAAATGGCGTCCATGAAAAATGTTACATTACTTTACCAGGTTTGGGGTCTAGGAACCCCAGATATGACACATGAATAAATGAAATGCATACAATCAGACTGGTGTACACGCTATAACAGCATACTTGTTTATTTAACCTTTACATGTTCTTTCAAAATCACAGGAAATTATTTATAAACATGTCAACTTCAAAATTGTTCTTTAAATAGATTTGTTTGTATGTGAATATAAAATCATAACATATTTCTACATGTGCATGGCTGAATTCTCTGGGACAAAAAAAGTCAAATTGCAACGTATTAGTTGAAAGCATGTATTTGTGTTCCTTTATTGTTGCAGTATATAGGTAAAACATCACTGACCTCTATTTAGCTCCCATGCCATCATGACAATGGCATCAGGACAAACTTTAATGAGCACTAACGCAATGGACAGACCTGTAGCTATCCATCATCAAGTGTGCTGAGAGCAACACTGCAGCTTAAAAGCACAAGCTGAACAGACCCTGCAGAGGAGGAAAGCAGCCTTAACCAAATTTATATCATATTACACATTGAAATGTGACCCCGTAATGACATCACTGAAATTCAATCAAACCCTTTATTCGGTATTACTTAAGTTGGACTAGTGTCCTTCCTCATCCGAAATTAGTAAATTGAATATGCTTCTTGTTTTTGTTACAGCGGACCCAAGACACAGTTTGATTTAAAGCGTTTTGATTTTCACAAAGCCTAATTTTCGGGAGCACATCTGAAGAGCAAAAATAGCCCTGGAAGTTGGCAGAATTTTTTTTATTGATTGTGGTTTACGTAATTGCTATCTATCTGTATTTGTCTACTCGAGCACGAGGGTCATGTATTACGTTTCAACGCAGCCAGTGAACGCTGTTAAAAGCCACTGAGAGCAGTGAGGGGTGCGGCGGGAGAGGTTTGTTTTTGAAGTTGTTGTGTTGTTGACACTGAGAGGCTCTCAAACTGCTGGTATTGAGAGTGACTGACACATTCATAATTCCACCATTATGTACTTGACTGATCTGCTCTAACGCTGATGTCAAAAACAACAGACTAAACAGTCCTAGACGCATCCATGAACGCTCAGTATTGGGCCTGATTTTAAGATGAGCAACAAAGACAACACCATACATCAGCGGTCTTCAAGTCTTCAAGCTTCAAGCTAACCAAAATCTTCAGGATCACTCCATCCTGTTCTAAACACAACACAAACAATTCAATTATCAGTACCCAGCTAGAATTCTGTGAACACAGACTATATACAGTACTACAAACTAAATACTGATATAAACTAAATATATCAGCTCTAGAACACTGCCTGTACAAATCAAATTGAGACTACCAGAACATGCTGTATACGTATGATTCAGTTTTATTTCCAGCTTTCTAGATTCTTTTTTTTTTTGTATTGTGTAATTATGTATTCCAGGGAGTGACATGACAGGAAATTGTGGCAAAAACAGGAAAGAATAAAATTTGGGAAAGTCGCTATGACAAAAGCTTCAAAGTGTTCATGTGAGCACCATGGCTTAATGCGCCAAAACACGTTTTCTAAGCAGTGGGCTATGACTATGGCCTTCCTATCTGTTTAAGAGGCCACAAAGCCACTGGCGAGAGGTCACACACACACGTACTGTACAGTATGTGCATACTTGGGAGTCATGAACAAGTTTATTTATTTCTAGAAAATATCCTGTCTGAACATCAGAGCCTGTTGAATCAGACAGCAACAAAATGAATATTCTTCACCTGTCTGCTCATGTTGACTTCTCTTGTTTAGATTTCACAGTGGGGGGAGAAAAAAGAAAACCACATATTTACTTTTAATTGAAAGGAAATTAAAGACGCATCCACATCCGCAAATGACAAAGGAGTATCACAAGGCTTGGGAGTGATGATAGCTTTTGTTTAAGATGGATTTCATAAAGAACCCCTCCCCCACTGATAATAATAAAGAAAAAAAAAGAAGTCTTGGACATTTCTCCAAATACAATTACCTCTGCATCACCTGATTCAATCAAATGAATTTGCATTCTGTTTGCATCCAATGTTCCGTGGCCCAGTAAACAAGACAGGGGGAATAAATCTGATGTGTTTTCATGGTTCTGCCTGCACTCCTCCTATTCGCTACACTTTATTTGGAATATTTGAATTCTCATGAATCTGTAAACGCACCATGTGTGGGTGAAATTAAAAGATTTACTTTGGCGTAAGGAGCGTCCTCTCAGGATGAGAAGAGAAATGCTTGTGAAATGTTTGTGACTGGCCATATGTTGCCTGATTGAAGAGAAAAATGGAGATCAATACATACACTCTAATAAATGCTGGGTTAAATACAACCCAGTGGTTGCTTTGACCAAGCGGTTGGCTTACTTAAGGTTGGGTTAAACATTTACCCCAACTGTTGGTTGAAAACAACCCAATCGCTGGGTTTGTCCATATTTTAGCTAGCGCTGGGTTGTATTTAACTCAGCATTTTTTTAGAGTGTATAAGCCCTCAATTGACCTTGAATTTGAAGCTGGGGCAACTGTCACAACTTATTAATAAAAAGAGCTGGAAATAATAGAATTTAGTCGGCGTAGTGCCATTTTAAATTTTTTCACAGGAATGAAAACGAGGCTGTGAGGGACAGAAGTACATGCTAGTTTTTCAACTGACAAAACATATTTACATACAAATTTTATACAAAAAAACTCCATAAATTGTTTTGAAAAGTTGTGATTTTTGAAAATTGAATGCGATACAATGCATGCCATTGCAAAGACTAGTTTTCATCCACGATAAAGGGTTAGTTCTCTCAAAAATGGAAATTAGTCTATGTTTTACTCCTAGGTGTTTATGACTTTCTTCTTTCAGACGAATCCTATCAGAGTTATATTAAAAATTGTCCTGGCTCTTTCAAGCTTTATAATGGCATAGGCGGGTGTTTTTGTTCAACAGTCCAAAAGTAGACAAATAAAGCGTGCGCATCCATATTAAAATGTGCATCACACGGCTTGAGGGGGTGAATAAAGGCCTCCTGTAGCGAATCAATGCGTTTTTGTATGAAAAATATCCATATTTAAAACAATATAAACAGTTTTTTGTAACTTTAGCTAACTGTCATCTATGCACATTCACGAGAGACTGCCTTTACAGAGGATGACGTAGGACGTATGCGTAGCGCATTCACGTGTGAGTCTCGCGAAAAACAACATCTGTTTACAGGAGCAAAGGAAGCAAAGTTTCCTTACTATACCAAAGGAAAACCAGTCTCATATCGGCTCATATCGAAATCATCTGATATTTTTCTTTACAAATCCTCTTTTTTTAATATAACTCTGATTGGATTCATCTTGAAGAAGAAAGTCATATACACCTAGGATGCCTTGAGGGTGAGTAAAACATGCACTCATTTTCAATTTTGGGTGAACTAACCCTTTAAATTCAATAGGATGTTCTTAATCGGATAGTTCACCCAGAAATGAAAATTCTGTCATTAGTTATTTACCCACATGTCTTTCTAAACCTGTGTGACTGACTTTCTTCAAAAAGAGAACTTCTAATGAATATTGACACTGATAATTTCCATATACTGACAGATAATATGGGCCAAAAAAAAAAAAAAACCTTCTACAAAAGCACCACAAAAGTAGTTCATACGGCACCAATTGTGAGGAACAGTAATTTAATTCATTATCTAATGATAATCTTCACCTTCACCGCTGCAGCTTGCGAATAAAATATTGTGCTTTTATAAGGCTTTGGTCACTATAAACACGTCTTTGTATGAGGAAAAAAGGACTTTTTTGTGTTCATCATGGGGAAAAAAACAACAGCATACAGGTCTATAAGAATAAGAAACTGAGTAAATACAGAACATTGCCTTTAACAAATAACCCCCTGTCAGAAAAATTAAATTGTATCAGTGAATTATGATGTATTTGAAAACACAACTGCACTGTAGCCACACACACTGCTACTCACACTCAGCCAATGCACAGAAAGTAAAAGACCATTGTTCTGTCAAATAAAAAGCCCTAATCTATCTGTCTTGCTCTCCTCCCACCAGCTTCTCCATGAGACCAGACTCATCTTCACATGCCTTCATATTCATATGAACACACAGAGGTGGGGGTCAGCTCGGTTAAAGACTCCTTTTACATCACAAACATCATAAAGAACACAGGCCTGTCTGAACGTGTACATTAACTGATCTCCGTGTTCCACTGGGACAGATCAAAATGAAGAATAATATTGTAAAGAGATAATGGAGAAAAAGAAATGTGAATATGCTAATGCTTCCTTCTGACATATGAATGTTTTGAATTCTTCAACACTGTAGTAGCCACATAAACATCTAGCAGAATACTGATGAGAAGACGCCCGGTGCTACCTGACGCTAACAGTTCAAACGTGTGCCGGCAGATATGGCTTCCTACTTGGCTCCAATCTTTCCTATAACTCAACAATTTATGTGACTGAAAAAAATCAACTTCCTCTTAATAATGCAAAGTCTGCGACTGAACCGTTGGGCACAGAATCTATAAAAGATTGTATTAGCTTGATGATGGAAAATATTGCATTTTCCATTCAGCCCATTTGTAGATGTTTTTGTAAGTACTGAAGCATAAACATAAAGACCGCGGTGGTTTGATGTTGCTACAATGCTCGTATTGAATGGGGAGGTAAATACCACAGCTTTGATTGAGGGTAGAAGAAGAGAGGTTGGGGTTGTTTTGCGTTCCTTTAATGCCAGGCCGACCACTGTGTGTTGGAATAATAATTACGAAGACTATTTATTTTTAATTGATATGCCCTTTCTTACTATGAAAAGAACAATTATCCCAAGAACCACACGCCTCTCTCATGCACAGTATGCTACTGAAATAAAAAGGGTCCTGTGCAAAATGAGCAAGAACAGTCATATTTCTGCCAAAACCCTTTTTCTGTGTCAACGTTTATATCAAAGAACAATAATTTTGGCATTAAAACCACTCAACTCACCAGTCTAATATCATTTTTTGATGATTTGCTGGATTGATTGGGTATTAAAGCAATGATACAAGATAAGAGCCTGTAAAGAAGGGAAAGATTTCATGTTAAGTGCATATTACATTCATGGGGAGCTGCATAATTTGATGCGAGAATATTTCTTATGGATCGTGTTATATGCGGAGAACTATTTTACAGTTCTGAAGTTTAGCTTTTCATATAAATAAGCGGTGTAATTACTCCTAAATGGAGATCCCGAAATGACTAGAGGGCTTTTCACAAGTGTCAAAAGAACTCATAACCACTCTCTCTTTCATTCTGAATCTCCGTCGACTGCAGGAGCGAGTCTTAGTCTGCGCCAGTGGATGTTTCTAGGTCTGCCACGATTTTTGTCTGTCTGTTTTTTCTCGTATATATTTAATTAGGTCAGCAAAAAAGAGAAATTGTGTCAAATTGTGACTTGAGAATTGACAAAATCCTTAACACTTTTCTCTCTGGAATAAATTATACATAGACTTTGAAAATAAATAAATAAATAAATAAATAAATAAATAAATAAATGCACCATACATTATTCTGTTGACTATGACAGAACAGAAATAGGCCTTTTCTCTGACTGGTAAGTTTTCTTTGCATGTCTCAGTGTCTCACTTATTTAGAGACATATTTATTTATTTAAGTTGAAATAGAAAAGCCAGTGCAGTAGAACATAAAAGCAATCAGTCGCTGTGACTTAACAAGAATGTGCCCCTATTAAATAAACTCTAAACCCATCAATGAAAAACAGCTCAGTACATCAGCAATTTTTTGAGGCATTTGGAGGACAGACAACCTATAGCTATTTTTAATTTATTTATATTTTTCCCAGACTAAGGGATGTGTTATCTTTTATAGAATTGACAGAAAATAAAAATTTGGTTTGATCAATAGTTATGTAGCGATTGTGGTAGCCGTGTTTGTGCAGGGGGATGGGATGGGATTGGATCGTGAGGTTGAATGCGGGCCGATCCCCTGTTTTCTTGCCTCCTGGAGATGCAAATGTCAGCTTTGAGCAGTTTGTGGACTCCCTGCTAAGTGCTTGGCCCATATTAAACCAAACTGCTTCCATCTTCTGGACTTCTGGCATTCCACACCCTTACGTCGGCCATCAATGTGTCACATGACGACCCATTCTTTAGAACCAATTCCATAACTCCAGATCGTAAAAAAATAACTGTCTTTTGCTTTTCCTTCCCCCACCTTTTTACAGATCATTCCAACTCCTTTCATATCTAATATTTCAGTCTGATATCGCATTGTATTAGAATTGTAAGGTTCTGTCTCCCTCCTTATATGTTAAATGCATGTGTATATATATATATTCAGGTCCTTCTCAAAAAATTAGCATATTGTGATAAAGTTCATTATTTTATGTAATGTACTGATAAACATTAGACTTTCATATATT
>JAUZSZ010000095.1:26888294-26898998 GCA_034780575.1 Labeobarbus marequensis | reverse complement strand
GGGTGCCAATAATTGTGGCCAACATGCATTGGAGAAAAACCTTTATTTTATCATGAGATTTTCTCCCCAATTTCAATTGTTTTACTTCAGTGATAGGTTAGAATTTTGTGATGTTTTTTAATGAAAGATCAAAAGGATAAACAATGCAGATTTATTTTCACATTTATTAGTGGAGGACACTGTATATATATTAGGAGCAAAAATATCGCTAAACTACTTAGGCACGAGATGACAGACACATTTTGAAAAAACAAACATGGCTCTGAGACAGCATAACTTCATCTCGGCTACTTAAAAATATCCCGTTTCACTGCAGTCCAGAAACATTCCATAATTGGGCTACACATGAAGAGCACAGGATAGAAAGGAGCAGCGTTTTCTCTTTCTCCCTCACGCTACTCTTTTTTCTTTTCCAGAAGGCTATTACTACCATTATGTGAATGGCCTTTGTGGATTTACTGTGAGTGTTGTGCCAGCCCAGGCCAAAGAGAAGTCCTTGTGGAATAAACTAATCTTTTTCAAAAGGGATGCGACTGACGCGGACATTACTTCGCAAAGGCAGGGAACAGAGGGTGATGTCACTCGTCCAAAGTTTGGATTCAGAACACACAAGCGGCCCCTCGCCCCTCCTTTTCGGTGGCATTTTCTTTTGAAACTGGAGGCCAACTACAATAATCAAGCTTTGCTCAAAGTATTTATCAGATGGAAGGAGGCGCGATTACATCGAGTGCAAATATGTGTCCCTGTTATCATTCCAGACTATATGATCCACCGGAGCAACACTGGAGGTGACACGGAAAGAGAGAAAGTGAGAGAGAGAGTGCAGAAGAGCTGTGGGATGAAGATATGGATAAACTGAGTGGGAGGTGAAGAGAAGAGAGAGGAGGGGGGTAAAAAGTTGAAAGAGAGACAAGACCAGCTGATAGCAAAGGAGAGAAAACTTGATAAAAAGAGGAACTGGGGGAAAAGAGGGAAAAAAAAACGAGACAGGGTGGGAGGGAGCTTTGTATACGGCAACTCTTTATCCCACAATCAAACCACTCCTTTTCTCTTACAGTTGCGCTCTCTGCCTCTCGGTTTTGTTTATGCTCTTTCTTTTCCGTCTTCTTTTTTGTAACTTATTTATGAGGAGTTAGAGCGAATCTGCAGAGCTTTGCATTTCACTCTCGGTTTATGTCTAACTTAGTAAACATCCTGGTACAAGTCGGGCCTGTCAACATCCCCTCCCCTCACCTCTCATTTAGATTGTGGCTTTATGTTTGTAGGGGGTGAGTAAAATAAGAGATGTTTTGATCAAGTTAGCCTATGTCTCAAGTATGGATCTTATTTTAGTCTCTGTAAGAGGTATAAGGCCGCTAACCGCATCACTGCATTGTGGTGGTGGTTCTGCTGTCATAGTGCGTTTTCTTCATTTCTCATTACCTGCTAATGTGGACAGGGGCCAAAACCACTAACCAGCCCTCTACCCACCTCTCAGTATCTTCGCTTTCTCTCCCTCTCTCTCTTCTTCCATCTCGGCCCCTGCTGATGGGCTAAATGGTCTGGCTGCTAACAAAAGGAGAAAGGGAGAGAGATGAAATATATTTTGACTGTTTCATGGAAAAACAATCTGACACAAAGTAATATTCATCTCCAATGAATCCAATATTCTTTTTGGAATGATATTAGACGGTATCTATTCTATCTTCCATTGTGTTCCCATCTGCCCTTTCAGGATCTAAATTATGTGCATTAGTACGTAAATGGGCTAATGCCTGTCTGTATTTAGCAGGCTACATGCCGTGAATATATTCTCTGCTTCACGAAGTAATTGGTAATTACAGTGGTCATTTAGGCAATCACTGTCTCTCCCAGATTCATGTCATTCTTAAAAATAACTAGCTCTTAACCTTTGACAGAATTCTACAGAAACTGTTCATCACCACCCCCCGCTTTGATTAATTTTGTGCATACACTTTCTCTCCCTCACAAGTGCGACTGCACACACACATTCGCACGCACGCACAGAACTGTATTAATAATAGTGATGTTTTTGCATTTGTTAACTGTGACAGTTTGCCTCTCTCATCAAAACAGAGGAGAGATGTGGGGAGAATAAAACAGTTAAATGTAAGGTACGCTTACTGTTCAAAAACGATTAGTTCCATTTATAAACAATTAGACAACAGGACACACAGGGCATTTAGCCTTATCATCTCTTCCTAATCTCCCTCTCTCAGTCTCTTTCTCTCTCCCGCTCTGCCACGAACAAATTCAGTACTTTAACTGTGATAATCTTTTGTCTGCGTGCTCCCTGTATTTCACTTTCTTTGTTTATACAGTCTTATTCACACATTATTCATTTCCACGCATAATGAAGCAGCGCACAGAAGAACTTTCGCTCTGCGGATACTGACTTTGAAAAATAACAAGGTCGACAGCTTTAGCTCCAAAACATTTCCCTCCGTGGCACTTAAGATCTCCATTATGTTGTCTAAGGCACTAAAGGATCTTCTCCCTCGTCTTCCCCACACCACATGTGAGATCGGTTTTGGGTTTTTGCAAAACTTGACAGGAAGTGTGGAAGCTTTTTAATATCACGTCAAAAATGGTTGCTGCAACAAGAACTGTTTAGAATTTAAAATGTTGCTTCTTGTAAAACGGAAAAAAAAATTGCAGCTTTTTATGATGTTTTCAGTGCTATATACCTATCTAAAAAGCATACAGTAAATCAACAGTGCGGCGTGTTTGTGTGTAGCGTATGTCATACATGTCAGAGTCACAAGAAGCAGGTGTCTTTTTTTCTGGAGAGATAAAGAATAAAACATTTCCAAAATCAAATATTTGAAAATCATTCAAATAAGGGTTAATATAATTTAACAGCCTCCCAGAATACTGAATCTTAAAATATGATTTGTACCCCTTATAATTTCTTACCCTTGCAACGTTTGACTTCGCTCAAATGGAGAAATGAAATGAAATTAAGTCAAAGAATGGTCCCTGTAATATTAATGAGAGTTTGTATGGTGTCATTTAAGCTTCCTTTTATGCCTGAGTTGCAAAGCCTAAATTATCTATTCAGAGGGATACAAAGTTTTACTGCCGTGAAAGTTTAAAGAATGTTCTTTCTGCCGCTGCCACAGCTGAATGGGGCTTAAAACAGAGGTTAGTCTAGAAGGATCGTCTGAGTACAGGATGCCCCTTTTATTGCTAACCTTTGACCAGTCTGTCCTCTCCAAATCCTAATTTTAACCGTTATGAAAGAGACAAAAGTGGCAGCTTCAGCTGAGCATGAAAACGGACCCAGAAGAAGACATCTGTCAGAGTTAGAATGAGGACTGTCTGAAACAGTTCATCCATGACATGCTGTAGTATAGACTGGTGGACTGCAGTTCAGTGAGTGCCAAGAGTTTGATACATATGAACGTGCAAGAACACTGGGATTTTTTAGAAGCTGTATGATTATTGGAGTACATTCTACAAGAAAATTCTATTTCAGTTTTTCTACTTCAAAAATGTACTTCACTTGCTATACACAATGCATCAAACATGCATTCAGACAAGCAAGACAAAATACAAATACTGTGGCTAGTTTATAAGAACCGAGAAGGAAATTAAAACATTTAGAACTATGAATAATATGGCTATTAGTTCTAGAAACAATACAATCAATAGAGCCCATGTAAAAATTAAAAGAAGGCTTTGAGGAGAAAAACCTGAACTACATACCGCAGTGGTGGAAAACCTGCAGCTCAGCAAAGAACTGATGCTTTTTTAAGACATCAAAGCGTAAGAGCACATATAATTAAGAGTACATGAATCTAATGTGTTTTCATTCTCCCTGGGGATTTGTTTTAGCTCTGATTTCTTTGATTGTATTCCCAGTAAAGCACTCCAATTGTTTGTACAATCGAGCTGCAGGGACCGCACGTATTTGTGCATGTGTGTGTGTGTGTGTTCTCAATGGCCAGCATAAACATTAATTTCAGTGTGTGTCTGTCCATGTGCATGTGTATGCGTATGTGTGCGGTCATTGCCAAGCATAAGCGTGTATTTGTGATAATTCGGATCACTGCACGAGCACGTTCCCGCTGACACTGCTGCCACCCAATTCCGGCCTTATAGGCATTATGGAGAAGAAGCCGTGCTCCAACAGCACTCTGAGCCGGGCTCCGTCTCTGCTGTGTGCTTCTGGATTTTATCAAGATTTCCCGCTGAGCACCGATATATTAGTGTGGCAAACATATCTGCCAATTCAAACTTGCATCAAAAGCGTATCGACGACGCAGCCGAAACAGCATTTCCATGCACTTCGTCTTTTGAATTGCTAAAATCAGCTTGGCAAAAGAAGCGGCACCATAAAATTCAGCTGTGGTTTTCTTTCAGCCAAAGCGCTTTTCTTTTGTTGTGAAAAAGGAAAAAAAGGTGGTGGTGGTGGAGGGGGTGTGGAGAGAAAAGCCTAGGTCTTAGCTGCGCAAGAGTATGGGGAATGCATGGGTCCATCTGGCATCCAAAGAGAAGGCTTTGTCAGGATCCATCCAAGACACACTGCTGCAGAAGGGTCCTTTTCTACAGCACCTGCAAAAATACCTCCGAGCTGCGCCAGGCGTCGTCTGCCCGCCCGCCTGCCTGCATCCTTAGCATTGTTTTTCTGTAACCTCTCCGAGCCCTGCAAAGAACGCAGCCACCCTGCTGCTTTTAGAAATATGGGAAGTAGAGAAAGATAAATATTTAAAGGGCCGAGAGAGTGTCAATGGAGGGATGGAAGTAAAATAGCGCTCAGGAACGAAGGAGGCCGATGCCAAATGTCACATTAAAAAGCGATACCTGTGTAATAGAGAGCGAGACAGACCGAAGAGATGGCTCTATCATTTACCCAGGGACACCTCATGCTAGACTGTTCTTCGTTAAAACATCTCATCTCGTCGCCGCTGACTAATTTGCCGCTGATGTCGATGTGTTTTCGACCGATTCAAACGAACAAGTCGGTAAAGTCTGTCACAGTCCCCTTTAAAAGGCGCCTTGACTCCAGGGGCTGTTAGTAAAAGTTCACTGCATGAAGATGTCTGCGGAGAAAAAGGGAAAAACACACACACACTAGCTGACCATTAAATGAGTTTAATGTAGACTATTTCACAGATGCTTTTTATGAAAATGAGAATTAGGTTATGCTTGAAGCACAGTGATGATAAATCCTTTCTAAGCTTAATTATGATGTTATAAAATTGTGCCCCGCATGGGCACATACAACTTTTAAAGTGTATTAAATATTGCAATCATATTTAAAAAATGCTATAATCTGTCTATATAATTAGAATTCGGCGAGTAATTGCATGAGAGTACCAGAGGTGAATGTGAACTTAATTCTCACACAACCTTCACCCTAAATACAGACAGCATAGTGACTCTATAATGAAACCACTCAGGAAGCACTATATCTATTACCAAATATAATGGAATTCGTTCTACAAAGTCCACTCGCACAGATCCCAACGTGCTCCTTTGTTTTGCTATTTATAGGCCTGTGTATTTTCAAGTGATCATATCAGAGGCTACAATAGAGAAAAGAGCACTCAGGATGTGCTTAAAACACTGTGGCGGAGCTCAGATGTAAGCCTGCTCTTTCCTTTGAATAAGATCTTTAAAAGCATTACAGAAAGTTCTGAATTTTTCCAAAGAGAGCTATAACTGTAAATCAGCAAAATGTCTGGACGTCAGTATCAGGTGTTCCAATCGACACGGGTCAAGTTGGCCGTCTGACCCTCGCAGGGACGAGGCTGTGGGTGAGACGTGCAACGGTGAAGTGGATCGCGGCAGGCACGATGAGCCACTTGAGAGAAGCATTCAGACAGGGTTGGATAGAAAGGCACGGAGAGAGGCTAAGTGGTAATAGAGCCTTATTATCGGGTCACCGTAGAGGCCTGGAGTGGAGGACAATAACAGAAGAGCTCTGCGCTACTCGCACCTTAACCTCCCTCACTGTCTGATATATATTCCTCAGGGGCGTCAACGTTTACAACACAGTCCTGGTCCACACGCTGCTCTCTTTCAGCTCTCGGTGCTGCCACTTCTTATTCCTTCTCCAGCGCCGAGGCGCTTTTTTGTTTATCGGTTTGGCGCGGCATCTCTATTCCTCTCCCGTTTCAAATTAAGGCAGGTTGTGTTTCTGCTAATGTTTGGAAGAGTACAACACAGTCCATACGCCGAAGGAGGACAGCTTCATTTCTCTCAGCATCTCGCGTGCTTGACTCTCAGCTTTAAGAGAGATGGCAGAGACGTCAGGGTCCTGACAAGTCTACACCATTAGAGCCCACGCTCAACTTCTGAGAAGCTGATTAGAGCGTTGCTGTGCCAGCCACAATCCATCACTTCCAGTAAAGGAGCTTCTTATCCATCTAACCAAGAGACAGCCTCCAGTGCACCACAGGGAAGCGAAGGAAAGCTAAAACATTCCCTTATCAAATCCTGGACTGAGTAGCCCTTGCTTCAAATGGCTAGCGAATCTGGGATGACCAGCTGTACCACGAGACGGAGCTCAGCTTTGGCTTTGGCGTGCACCCGGAACATTTCGCTGATGGCCTTGTTGATGAAGGACGCAGAGCACCCACAGACTCAGCATCCAACTGGAGCTCCTCTGAGGACCCCACACATCCCTGGCATGTGGGCAGAGATAAAGCTTGCGCCAGGCCTCGAAAGTTGCAGTCCAAAGTTTTGCCCGAAGAAAAGCGAAGGGAAAATAAGAAAGTTTAAGCTTGTTTAACTCCCCCCTCCCCAAAAGACAAGCAGTCATGCCATCTGTGAAGATTCTCTCTCCAGCCATGGCCACTATTCTAGAAGAATTGGGGGAGGGCGAAGAGAGAGAGGGGGGAACGCGAGCGGGACATAAAAGGAAAAAATGCGTTTGCACGGAGGAGCGAACTGCCCCGCAGACAACGCAGGAGCAAGGTGGGCACGTGCCCCTGAAATCTTCAAACATCTCCCCGCTAGATCTGGATCTCTGTAGCCCTCGTACTGCTGGCAGAACAACTGAGGACGTTAACCCCTCCTTCTGTTCGCCTTTGATTTCGATGAGAGCAGAATGGAGACTCTCTTTTCTTTTTGCACATGAAAGCCCGCACTTGAAAAATGGACATGATTTCCGACACTGTCATGGCTCAAGTGTGCCTTGAAGGGTGGCTTCCTTTGACCAAAAAAGATCCCTAGTTTGTTTGTTTTTTTTTTGTTGTTTTTTTTATTCCTGTTTCCTGGGAAAATCTGCCAGAGCTTATACATGGAAGCCAATGCATGAACTTTCAATCAGGGATTAGCCGGATTTTCCAATGTGGATCTTTTTTTGTGAATTTGGCCAGCGTCGCTTCTGTCGTTGGCAAGGGAAACGTAAATAGAAAATGATCCCTGGGCCAGCGGGGATTGCCTTGCCTATTTCAAAGAAAGAGTTAAAATAAAGGTCACTTAGCCCTCTCCATCAATGTGATGCTGCATCAGACCGGAGTCACGTTCACACGACAGACCACCAAAAAAGTCCTTGTCCAAGTTCGCAGCATATTGCCGCCGCACACTTTGGTCTGTTCGGCCAAAAGAAGGGGAATGCGCAACATGGCTGAAAAGAAAAGAGCAACAGAAATGACTGAAGATGGAATGAAAGAGCCAATAACGCTAATAGCTCAGTGTGTTTCTGAGGCTCTGGTTTTGTCAAAGCCCTCATGGTTTCTGTCCCTCTATACACATCCATTTGTACATCTATTTCCATATCTCTGGCTACTGTTCCACTTTAGAAGTCCACTTACCCCAGTCTAGATGCTAATCCTAGCTTACCGTACTAGTGCGTCAGATAAGGGCATAGGCCGCCTATATGTTACTTTCATTCACTGATGCAGTTCTCTGCATGGCTGCCAGCCACTGTGCCCAATTTGTGTGTGTGTTTTTGCTTGTGTAAAAGAGAATGCGGCTTTGCAGACCTACACAAAAGATGACCTAACTTCCAACAAGCTGAAGTTTTATCTGCTTGTGAACAATAGACAAATATGCCACCCATGTGAGCTCTGCGTTTGTTCTTTAAATGTCAGCTTTGAAATTCACTACATTGCAGCGACTGCAGCTGGATGCAGGCAGCAAATGAGACGCACTTATGCCACTAATGCTCAGCTCCATTAACTACTGTATCTAGACACTATGACATAAAAATCAGTGCACAGGTGTGAGCTGTACGTCTATCACAGATTTTTTTTCTCTCTTTTTATCACAATACAACTTATTTATTCATATGTTAATCAAATTCTCTTATTCCTTTTGTCATTCTGGCTTGTGCTATTCTTTCTCCCATAATGCCACACCCACATACACACAGCACTGTCGGAAAAACTCCTATGTTCTCAACCTCCTGTGGTGAGAGGCTATTCAGCAGGTAGAGAGCCGCCACATTGTACACGACAGGTTCCACAGGAGAAAACTGTATGCTGGTATTGGTACGAGACAAATTTGATTGTTACTGAAAATGCCTTTAAACATGGGGCACAAGCATGAATTAAGAGGAGAAAGTCTGTATTCTGTGTCATTTTTCCTTCAATCACTTGAGAGAAATGCTAGTTAGTGGCACCAAAACACACTTAGCAGCATTCCTAGCCTTCTATCCAATTGAACGCCGCAGCAGAAAAAGAGTTAAGAGCGCAAAATCGCTTTGGGGAGAGGAAGAGTTGTTGTCCCAGTTTGTTTCCTCACCTATTCATGTCCTTCTTTGTTCTTTAAGTTCTTTTTCTCCACTCCAATCCGTGTCTAACAAACTCTTTTCTTTGTTTTTGTCTTTGCACTGGCTCTTAAGGTGCTTGTTTCTCTACAGCTCCGAGCACCACAGCTTGCTGCTTGTTTGGGCGATTAGCACGGGGCTGCTGTTTGCTGTGTGTGCCATGCATGTGTATCTGTTCTCGGGCTCCTCAGGGCCCCGGGGGCGTTACGCTCAGCATAAAATGGCCCTCCACTCTGCCCACCTATCTCTCTCAAGACGAGGCCGCAGCCTCCCAGTGGAAAATCCCCATCCCCGAGCGCTGGGCGAGGAGGGGTAAGGATTAGGTGTTCCGCCTGAAAAGCACACTAAATTAAGTCCTCAATGTTTATTTTTATACTTTGTGTTGTAAATTAAAATGGTGGAAATTCATCTTTATTGTACTTTGTTCCCCTGCATTCTTTAAAATCTGATTGTTTTGCGTGCGAGGGAGTGTGACTCGCTTTTCAGCGCGGGGAGAACAACTGCGAGGGGGAAAAGTAATCACTGCATGCACATACACAAAAGGATTCAGAACGCCAAGGAATCAAACAAGCGCTATATCCAGAGAAGAGAGCACATACTCACTCTGAACGCTCTGTTCCAGCATGTTTTCCATGATCCTGAACTTCTTAAAGTCTGATAAAAAAAGTACTGTTTCATTACAAACAAAAATATCTGAAGATGTTCTGCTGCTCTCATTTAAAGAAAATCATGTCAGCCTCTAATCAATGCCCTCCAATAAAAAGTCGTATAACCGAACTCTCTCTTTTAATTTCCTGTCTGAGTTTGGAGTTAAAGCAACATTCCCTTTATAGCCCCTCTCTTTCCTTTCTCCATCCTGAAATATTAAGAAACTAATCAAATAAATCAATAACACATCTCTTATGAATACATGACCGTGTTAAATGTGTTTGATCCTCACCCCAACTTTGATTTGAGAGCTGAATTTCTTTGATTTCGAGACAGTCTCTGACAAATGCATAATAACAATTCCAAAAACTGGACTATGCCTGAAATATCAAAACCAAGCTGTTTGTCTCTCTTTCTCAAGCATGGTCCTAAAATCAACAAGTAGCCTACATTTTCTCGAGTGTGATTCTTAATTCATATTTTTCATACTCTCATAAAATAATTGTTTGCTCTTAATAAAATTGAAACACACATTCAAACTGATTTATCTCGGTTCTGATTTGGGTGAATTGTACAAACACTGTAAAATTCATCTAAATTAAAAAAAATCACATTTATTTATTTATTTTTAAAATTTCACTTATTCTGCGAATTAGGGTTTCATTTTAGTTAATGTTAAATATAACTATTACAACTAAATGTAATGCATGGGAGAAAATAAGGGAAAAAGGGACACTGAGATAGCAACACTATTGAACACTGTGTGAAACCACAGCGTAAGCTCCACTCTTCAGCACAATCAAAATAATGGTAACTTCAATGAAAGTGTTTTATGCCTTTACACACACACACACACACACACACACACATAAGTCCCATACAGGGCATGTTGGGAACTAGATATTCACTGTCCAGTTTCAGCTGATGCATCAAAATAGCACATGTAGTCCCAACACAAAAAGATTAATTTCCATTTTGTAAAAATAATGATTAAAAGATGCCTGCACTGAGTAAACTGAGAACGAAGAGCATTCATGCTCTTAAAACAGAGCTAATTGACTTCCTTTGGTCACTCTGAGAGTGAAGCTCAGACTGAGACATAAACTTAGACTAAGTTACAAAACAACATTTTCACAAAACTCTGTCTCTGCATACAAAGGATATCAGGGAAAAAAGCCTCAAGAAAATAATTTGAAACGGGAGTCGATATTAAACAAATATTGCTCTTTTTACATCGTGACATGCTAGGAGGCGCCCGCAAAGCAAGATCCTTTGATGTATTCCAGTATATTACTCTAAATGGTTTCATCAGTCTCTGACGAGTGAGAATATAT
>JAUZSZ010000095.1:26836930-26848852 GCA_034780575.1 Labeobarbus marequensis | reverse complement strand
CGTATATTCATCAGATGTTTAATTGAGATGGGGTGCGCAGGTCGCCAAGTTAATGTAGCAGGGACGATGCGGGATTTCTAATGATGATTGATGGCGTGACGGCACTGGCCTGACTATGAGTGCTTTGTGCTGGTGGGTCCGACGTTGTGGACGAACCGGAAAGACGCTCCTAACGAGGGTTGGATCCTATCTACTTCCTCCTGCCACTCAGCTCAACTCGTCTAACATGACAGGTCAGACCTCAGGATCGCCACAGACACACGACCGTCCCTGTCCAATCAGGCACAATGCAAACTGTTTTAGTGGTTATTCGAGGCTTGGCCCAGACCTCTGTGTGTATGGGGACATCATTGGGTGAATAATGGAATACAGAACAGTTTTACTGCTACATCTGAAAGGTGTCATTTAGCCCATATGAGGTAAATCTTAATATAACGAGAGTTAAAATAAAAGGTCCCACTAACCTCGGTATCAGCCTCAAACCTACAACATCAGCAATACAGCAGTTCTCAGCCATTTACAAATACATTGACTCCTCCGACTCAGTGCTTTCCATGTGTTATATAGTAGTGAAGTACAGTAAGATTATATAGGCTTGCACCACTAAAAAGTTTTTAAAGATTTTTTTTTTTAATATTCTGAAAGAGGTCTCTTATGCTCACCAAGGCTGCATTTATGTAATCAAAAATACAGTAAAAGCAGTAATATTGTGAAATATTATTACAATTTAATTGTAGTTTTCTATTTTAATATATTTTAAAGTAGCCATTACTTCAGCCTTCAGTGTCATATAATCCTTCAGATATCATTCTAATATGCTATTTGGTGCTCAACAAACATTTCTTCTTATTATTAATGTTAGAAACACTTGTGCTGCTTAATATCCTTGTGAAAACCATGATACTTTAATTTAGAATTTTTAAATAATAGAATTTAAAATAATAGAAAAATAAATGTTTTCTGTATCAGTATAAATAAGTTTTAAAACAACGTACAAGTGTTTACAGACATTTTCAATAAATTGAATGCATCCTTGCAGAATAAAAAATTTAATTTATTGTAAAAAAAAAAAAAAAAAAAAAAAAAATTCTCAGTGGCCCTAGACTTTTGAATGGCATGTCTTTCCTGTTAGAGAACAAAGTGTGTATGCCCTAAAAAAAATAATAATAAATGCATTAATGAATGAATGAATGCATGAATGAATGAATGACGTTTAAGATAAGATAAACCATTAAAGATGTTTTTTTGTTTTTGTTGTTTTCAAAATATTGGCTTTTGCATTCCACAAAAACAGTCATACAATTAAAAATTGAGGTAGAGTAAATATGACTGAATGAATTTCATTTTTAGGTGGTGAATCATCCCTTTAAGTGTATTCCATTGAATGCACTGTACAAACATAACTTTATTATAATTTTCATTTTGGTCATGAAAACTGGAAAAGCCTAAATGAAAACACTTTTGGCAAACTTTTTTGGCTTTACCAAAAAAACGTGGGGCTTCAGCCCTAGAAGCCCACTTTCTAATAGCCCCTATGGGGACTGTACAGTGAAAGTTTTCCATGCACATTAATGTAGAGGTTTACACAGGAGCTTTGGCCTAGAAGTTTGCACACATACTTAGACAAATTGAGTGAAGGTCAATTTCCTGATCCCATTCTTTTCTCTTCTCCCTGTCACTCTACTGCACTGCTATATATAAAATGACAAAAAGGCCAAGAGCAAAATAAAAACGGCTTACTTTCATGATCACAGGAATAGGTTTTTAAAGTAGAGACACAAATAAACAAATCTAAAATGATGCGACTGTGAAGAGAACAATCAGGACGAAAAACGGATCGTTCGTGTCAGCACTTGTCCCTCATAAAGTGAGCCGTGCGCAGGTACAC
Source organism: Labeobarbus marequensis (assembly GCA_034780575.1). Classification (NCBI taxonomy): domain Eukaryota; kingdom Metazoa; phylum Chordata; class Actinopteri; order Cypriniformes; family Cyprinidae; genus Labeobarbus; species Labeobarbus marequensis. Next base: position 26,846,964 of record JAUZSZ010000095.1, on the reverse strand, counting down.
AGATGTGGAGGGGCTTGTAATTGCCTACAAGTGATGCACTAATAACGTGACAGTAACCTCAGGATCTCTCGAGAGGGCCTTTCTCTCTTGTTTTCAAAAAAGAAACACCAAAAAGAGGGAAAAATGAGAGAGGAGAGGAGGGGGGCAAAAACAGACTGTCAGTGAAAAGACGAGAGAAGAACAAAACCACTCCACCTTGCAGGAGTTTGGGGTCCGATTGGCGGCGCTTCATCCAGCAGCAATTATATAGACTAATTAGAATCGGACAATTTCTTGTTTGAAGTATAAAGAAATGACAAAGGAGGGCAAGTGAAAAGCTATAATTCAGAGCGAAACAGCATTAAAAATCCAGCCTAATCCCATGCTAGCATGTGCCTCTATGATAACATAGAGCACAGACTATGTCCTCGATTCTTCCTCTTTCTCGCTCTCCCCATTTTTTTTTTTTTCTTTCCTTTTTCACCTTTTTTATTTTATACCATCTGGCCCTCTCATCTCTGACATAAAAAAAGAAAACTAATTCATGTTCGGAGTCCTCCACATGATGAATAGTGTAGGTCCAGGTGCTATGAGTGTAAAAAAGGAAAGTGGAGGGAAAGACAGGGAGGGTAGAGGATGAGAGAGAATTATATATGAATATCATCTCCCATTGTACACAAGGGTGATTTTAAACTGCATTCATGATTAAAGCGAGGGCTTAAGTTACAGTATATTCCTAACTGCAAAGTGATCATAATTAGTTATTTAATCTGTAATCCAAAATAGCCCGTGATGCCAAAAACAAAAAAAAAAGAAAAGCGGAAGATGAAGGGATGGGTGAGAGATGATAGAAGGCGGCAGAAAAAAAGCAGCCTTTTTTCTATCATATGAAGGTCACAATGCGATGTGATTGTTTGCCTCAGTGGAGGTGAATTATGTCACCCAGACAAGCTTTTAACCCATGTTACCTTCATTCTCTCTCTCCCTCGCTCGCGCTCTCCCTCACTCTTCTTTAAACAGTTTTCTATTGAAGAGGATTCAATCACCATAATGAATCTGAGGCCAGGCAGCAATCTTCTCCACAGAAAGAAATTCTAAAAGGTTATAGAATTTGTAAAATGAACAGCGCGGAGGAAGTAAATGGCAGCGTGTGCGTGCGTGTGTGTATATATATATATATATATGCATGTGCGGGGTGGGGGAATCAATTATTGCAGGACACAAGGCAGTCATAATATTTAGCGGTCCTCATTCACTCTGCTCAGGTAGGCTCAAACACTGCCGCTTGTACGGGAGGTGAGGTTTATTTTTAGGAAATGTGTGTGTGTGTGTGTGTGTGTGTATATGTGTGTGTGTGAGAGTGTGTATGCCACGCCCGGCAGGCAGAAGGAGGCTGGCACTGAAGCGTATGAGGGAGGCGCCCCTGACTGAGTCTCATAATCATATGCTAGATTAGGTTAAGTGGTGCACAAACCCGTCAGTAATTCAGCCCACTGTCTCCCAGGGAAACTGATTCACTCCTCCCCCTCCTCCATCATCCAAACGCCACGAGACACTCACATACACACACACACACACACCCCAAACGCTTAGCCGGAACGGGTACGTATAGGACGCCAACGATCCCCCATACGTGATCAATGCGCCCGTCGGTCTTCCGTCTGAGCTCTGTCATGTATGAAATAACTCCATCTTGGAATATTTCGGAGCTCGGGCTGGATTGATTGATTCATGTTATTCTGAGTGGTGTGTTCACTTACTCCATCTTCAGCCAAATGCCGACTAATGTTCCGTCAGCACCGTCGATTCTCAGACAGGCCTGTCGTTAACGCCACCGACGGATGACGAGGGAACGGCGTGACATCAGATAGCGGCCTGGCGGAAGACACCTATCCTCCATGTTCCTACATAATGAACTCTTAAAGAAGGTTGCCGGCTGCGAGGAGAGCCGCGGGAGCCTGGAGCTCATCAGTGTCAGTCCTGAAAAGGTTCCGGAATGAATGAGTGCGAGGAATCAAAGGGAGATTACACGTCTGACCATGTATCATCCTCGATATATTGAACGACGCCATTGTGTAGATAGAGCGCTTATAAAAAGTGGTATTGTGCCGGCCTGAAAGACTGTGTGGGCTCTCTGCATGACTAATCTGTCTCCTCCCATTATTTTATTCAATCTTCGCTGACTTTATGTCTTTGACATTTTTGCTACACTCAGTAAGTTTGAGTTGAATGGACAATTTTAAAGATTTTTTTTAGAGGCATTTGCCAAGGCGGCCCGTGTGCGCAGGGAACAAAAAAAGAGGCTATCTCTTTGTTTCAATGCATAATTTATTACTAAAAATGGTCTTTTGACTAATTCCAGCGGGCAGGGTGAGAGTCAGAACATGTTCTTTTCCTCTCAATACTGAAAGGCGCATTGGATTTTTCAAGTGAAAACATTTGATAATGCCTCGGTAAGAGATGTCTCTCTCTTAGTTCCTCCGTTCAACTCTTTGAATGTGCAAACAAAAAACACACGAGTCCAAATGAATAGCGGTTTGGGGTCTGCTATAGATGCAACGCTATTTATATTCCTAACCAAACTGCTAAGAAAACAATTCAGAGTCAATGAGCTGTTTTTGCATTCATAAGCATAACTGATGTGCTCTAAGAGATTTATACAAAATCGCACAAAACATGCACGCACGCACCTAAGGGCTGTGAAAAAGAAAAAGGAAAGCAACTGGACGTGTAGTATACTGCCAGAAAATAAACACACACGCACATACGATGCCACGACTACCTCAAAAGCCATTTGTACGTACACTGCCACAGCAACAGGCTGATAAAACACAGAATAGGATGGTCACTGGCATTAAGAGATTAGCTTAAGTCCAAAAGCAATCATCATCTGAATATTTGATTATTAATCTATCCTGTTAAATTGATTATGGTAATGCTGAGGGCAGGTGGGATCTGGAACAGCACCTGGCCACATATGGTGGCCGCACATGAACACACACACACACACACACACACACACACACACTCCTGCAACGTTCTGCCCACTGCTGTCATTACACTACATCAAATGTGTGACTCATCTCTCTCTCCCTCTCTCTTTCAGGTGAGAGCTCCCTTCAGGCCGCAGGGCATGGTGTACTTGCAGCCGTGAAATCAGGTTACAGAGAGTGAATGAGCTGAGTGTGACTGTCAAACACGGTAAAACACACCAAGAGACAAGTGTGCTTCCCTCTGACTTACTGAGCAAACATTTATGAATGGGACGGTAATAATGTGGAGGAAGTAATAATATAATACAAATGGTGTCCTATATGAACATCAAAGTACAGTAAATGTGTCACTGAGGGAAATGCGATGGTATCAAAAGACCTTCACTTAGATATTATGGCTTTTGAATGTGGACTCAACGAGATAAGGGGGAAAATATTGGACAGAATATAGCAAGCATCATTCCTCATTTAAAATAGATATATCGAAAAGATGCATTCTGTAATTTTTGTTTATGTTGCACTGGCCGATATGACAGTTGTCTTGGTCTTATACTGACACCTAGCGAAGCGAATGTTACATAATGCTTGTGATGCCATTATCGAAATGCTCTGTTTGCAGTGAGCCATGATTAATTTATTCAGTAAGTGAAAGTGTGCACAAACAAGCGTGGTTACTGAGATAAACCAAGCAGTATTTAGCTGGTCATGTGATCTGAACATGTCACCGCCAATTAGGTGAACCACTCTAGGTAAACTCCATGTTCTTCTTAGGCTACTGAACTGACAGAAGTCTTCATCTCATGTACAGTAAGTATACATAATTTAAAACTTTTTTATTTCTTTAACGTGCTATGTTAACGGTGACTAGTTAATAAAACAGTTAACAGGTAAAAAGTTGAACAGCTCCCTCTGAGTTTCATGCCTAGTGGATTTTGAATGTGACTATTATACATTTTATAAATTAATAAATAACTATATCTTTAATAAATGTATTTTTTTCTTGCTGTGGCAGAATATTCACATGTCTAAATTTGGACCATCCACTTGAGTCACACCTTCAGTAGAACATTTGCTTTATATAGAAAATCATCTTCCCACCCTCATGTCGCTCAAAATTATTTTTTTTCTTCTGTGAAACACAAAAATATCAAAATGTCAAATTATCAAAATGTGAAAGTTGCTCTTTTCCATACAAGAAAAAATCCATGGTGATCACTGGTATATTACAAAAACATTAAGCAGTAATTATAAAACATACACGTATAAATTTGACAGTACCTATAGAGTATAATAATAATAACAATAATAATTGTTTAAATATGAAAATATTGACATACACATATGATTATAAATCTGATTGCTCCATTAGACTAAATACATCTAACCCCTAGAGAAAAAAAGCAGCTTTTCTTCAACAGTATATAAATATATGCTCAGCCCTGTATTTAAACTTCACTGTCACATCTATAATTCCATATTTTCACTCTGCACATGAAGATACTGCTGGCCAATCCATCCACATGCACATGTGGTCTGTCTGTGCGTGTGTGTTTGTGTGAGCAGCAGGTGGAGTTCTGAGTTGATGAGCTTGTCATAGCTGATTATGTCACTGTGGGGCTAGCCTTCAAAACTGACGGCAGAGCTACAAGAGCTCTTACACGTCTGTCAACACACAGTGGAGACAGGCTTTTTTAACAATCTCACACACACAGAGGCTCATGGGGAAAGCTATATCTTCCCTGTGAGGCAGTACAGGGCAGTTAGAGTGGTACAGTGCTGCAGGATTTCAGGAATGAGTGGAGTCTGTTTAAAAGCACGGGCGAGCGCTCTTAGACATGAGCACAGAGGAGTAGCTAATCGCCCTGTGATCTTTTAAACACGCTATGCTATGTTCAACGGCAGCTTGAGAACTCATTTAAGGCCTCGGAGGAGAGCGGGAGGGGCGAATGTGCTGAAATTACCCGCCGCTAAACTGCTAAAGTCAGGCTAAAGCGCTGATTTATTCAACAGAGACAAAAGACCAAGGGAGGGTTTTAAGAGATTCATATCACTGCCAGAGTCTCCTCTAAGGAGCTTTGTGTGGAAGTGTGTGTGGTTTGACTGGTCTTTTTTACACAACCGAAAGCATGCGAGAGAAACTGTATTTAATGCTTAGAAGCAAAAAGTAGTAGCGTGTGTATGTGTCTATGCCCGCTTCTGACAGTCAACTTTCAAAACAAACCAAATGGCCAAAAGGAAGTATCGTTTAGCAGAAGCTTTTATCCAAAGCAATTTACAACACACATATTTATAATAACCTTGTCAACAAAATTACTGATTAAAATGTTTTGTGAACCAAAAATATATTTATAAGTCCATAATTATGTGTTCATTAAAAAATGACATTTTCATCAAGAGACAAAAACTATGACTAAAAGCTGTGTTAAAATGAATAATGCACATATTCCAGAAACAGTCTACATGTAACACACTGATGTTTAATGCCTTCTCGTGGGCATGATAGTGATAGCCTAGTGGGGTTTGGATCTACAACCTTTACCAACGTAGATCATTTAATCACTACGCTACACAAGCCAAACAGTGTTTTTGGGCCCTGTCAGGCCTCACTAGAGCTGCTCTCGCATTAAACACTCTTTGAAAATGTCCCAGTACCCTCTTCTCTCCACCCTCCCACTCCTCCCCCCTCGGTGAACGCACATCCTCTCCCAAGCCTCTCCCCAGCATTTGGGTTATTATTACTATTATCATTATTATTTTGGAAAAGCAGCGCTGTGAGCGTATTGCGTCAGGGCCCCGTAAACAAATCTATTATTGGTGATGAATTGTATAATAACACGGGCATAATGTGTTTTTCTCACACTGAAGTGTTTTGAGGTGCTGAACTGGAAAAAGTCCCCCGTCTGTAAAATTTGAATAAACGCACAGAAGACAGGAGAATATCATCAGCTCTGTGGCAGAGCCTCTTACATGTTTTTTCATTATTTTATTAATTAATTAATTAATTAATTTTATTTTATTTTTTTGGTTAGGTATATATTTTTATTTAGTTAATGAAATGCTTATTAATCAGACCTTTTCTATGGCATCAGCTTGTGTCAATTTGTTTTAGCTTAAAGAAGCCCAGAGCACTTACATAATACATGTATGAGATTAAACACACACACACACAAAACTATCATAAAAATTGTGGGGAAACTACATTACCATTCAATTTATTTTTTAAGTGTAATTTGAAAGTCTCTTAAGCTCAGGAAGGCTACATTTATTTTATTGTGAAATATTAAAATAATATTGTAAATGGTCATATTTCACAAGAAATAGCATATAATGTACACACACACATTTATATATATAACTGAGATTCACGGATGACTAGAGAATTCAAAACAGCATTTATTAGGATTTTTTAACATTTTAAAAATGTTTGTAACACTATAGAAGTCTATCATGCCACTTTTGATCAACTGACCCTAAACTGCTGAACAGTAGTGTACATTAGTGCCCTGTGTTCTTGGCCGTCAGTCAGAGTACAGAATAGTGAATACAGAGTACTGTTTTGAGCACATTCAGCTAAAATTATGGACTTAATGTCTTGTGCAACACCTGAATGAGAACTCAGTGAGAACTCTCAACAAGAACGCTTGCGGTGTATTCCAGTAATTGAGTATGTAAACGCATAATATTGTAACCAAGAACTATGGGCCACAGTGAGGCTTAATGTACACGGTAATAAAACCCTTTCAAAAGCGCCTTAGTGCTTTTCTAGTTGAATGGTTACACACTAGACTGATGTAGCTGACTGTAATTCAACTCTGAGTTAAAAATCAAACACAGTGTTGGAGTGGAGGCCAAGCGGTTAGCGTATGTGGCATGACATCATTTACTCATCCTCATGTTTACCTAAACCCGTATGATTTTGTGTCTCATGAAAGTGCAATATTTTCAGTGAATAACTTACATTTTAAACATTTTCTTATTAAAAGCACCATCTTTGAATATAGTGCATAAGGCAACTTGAAACTTCTATGATTTTTTTCATACACTCTCATTCATTCGATTTCAGGATAAAAAAAAAAAGTACAAAGCTGTCACTGGGGTGCCGCCGTAAAAGCTAAAAGATATGCCTACATCTTTGTACCTCATTTATCCATTTACCTGTAAATGGTACATATTAGTAACTTAAATGTACATATTAGTATCTTTTGAAAGGGTTTGTACCTTCTTTGCCTGAATTTGTTCAATGACTGGAAAAGAGAACTGCACACATTCTGCTAAATTTCTCCTTTTGTGTTCCTCCATAAAAATTCATATGCATTTGAAAAAAACAGGGTGAGTAAATGAAGATTTCATTGTGAGTCATTTTCATTTCACTGGCTTAGTTTTTAAAGCAAAGATAAAGCGTCCTCTAATGGCAAACATATTTTTTGAAGCACACTGTAAACACGTCTGGACATCTTTTGTCACACACACCCACGGAGCAGATTCATGCATCTACAAAACCATATTACACACTGTTACTCACTGCTTTTCCCTACATCACCCTTACAGAAAACACACACTCACACTCTCACAGTGACGTGGATGGACACCCACACATTCTGGCTTGTGAGCCGGGTGTTAAATGTGGGACCATGATGGCAGGAGATCGCTGGCAGGAGCCAAGGACGATCCACAGAGAGAAAACCATGTCATGTTTTTTTTACTCCAACCAGCTATTACTGCCACCTCTGATCGGTGCAGTGCTATGGGACCTAGTTGTTAATGTTTATATATTTCTAACTTCATTTTTTGGGCAATAATTAGTAATTAGCTTTGCTACAATCTAGATATAAATATCCTTAAAATGACAGCCAAGCAGAGGCATCTGCCAACCATTTGCAACAGCAGTCAAAGTTAGTGGTAATCCATAGCCACAAACTGTACCTGCAAATCAGTTACAACTATTAAGCTAATGTTACCTCACCTAATTAATATTCATGAGGCAAGATGATACATTTACATTTACCAGCTGGCAAGCACTTTCACTGGGGGACGGTAAGATTTTTTAGAAAGAAATTTCTTATGCTCACCAATGCTGCATTTAGGTTCCTCTACACTTTTCATTTCAAAATTCATTTTTTTATTTTCAGACCACACTGCATGATTAAAAAATTAAATTCATAATATCGAATTCCCAATTTGATATTCTCAATACTACAAAAAAGTAGTCTGCACCAGTAAAACTGAAATCTTAAAGTTAATTATTAATGCTTTTAATAATTCTAATAAATAATAGCAAATACAATTAAAACATTATGTAGTCTTCTTTTTTTTTTCTTTTACGTAAACAATGCTTCAATAAGGTGAAAAGCACGTAATAAAATGAAAAAGAAAGAAACTTATACAGAACAAGGTTCAAGTCTCTATTAGGGTGTATTCACACCACGAAAGTCCGCTAGGTCACTTGCTTTGGTCCGGACCAAATTCAAGTTTTTTTTTTTGGTGTGGTTCGCTTTCACACCGCCCTTTTTGCAAGTGAACCAGAAATTGTAAACAAAATCACAAGCGTGCTAAAGTCATCCATTCATTGGACAGAAATTCTTAAGCAAGGAAAAACAAGAAGTGCAAAAACAGGTTCATCATGGAGATCTTTCATAATGTAATTTTTATTCTTTTACTTGTTTGGTGTTATCAGATACTAATGCAATATGAAGAAACTTGTGAGCATCAAATGAGACAATGTCATACGATGTAATTATGACTTGCCAAAAATAAAATCTGTACATATAAAATACATAAAGCATATCAAAATATTATTTTAAACATTTAACCTAGATAAATGTGCACTATTAGGCACATATACAATTGTTTGTGCTGAGAGTGGAAGATGAAGCACACTTCAGGACATCAGTGGAAACAAATTAAATATGCCATAACTGTTGCTCATAACGGTAAGAATAATACATCGTTTGGAAATGTAAAGGGTCTATTTTTATTTGTGTGCACTCACAATATCAAGAAAACGTTGTGCTTTTCTAAAATAAAGAAAACTAATAAGATGTGCTTGCCGTCCTGGTCTTGAACAGGAGCGCTTCACAAAAATTAACCGAAACTCAATTAATATTTTCCTAACAAACATGATGAATATATTTATAGAAAGCTTTGAATTACTACAAAATGAAATAATTAATATACACAACAAAAACTTTTATTATGTAATCCGTAAAGATGCATTTCTTTCTAAAGGTACGTCCAATGAGGAGATGGCGAGTCAGTATTTTTAACTTCACCTTTGTGACACTGATTCAGAAAACACTAGTTTATTAACAAATAATTCAAATATCTCCTTACTATTTCCCCCAGACACATTCATTTTAAGTTTTGCTGCGGCTCTACGGCAAGCAGTGTATTTAGTGTGCTCACGTCACGTTGCTATGCACCATGGTCACGAAAACTCATAATTTGCACTTGTTTTTAAGCATTGCGGTTTAAAAACAAGTGATAAGCTATTGAAAAGCAAACAACAGCACTATTTGCACGAGCTGTGTGTTTCTGATCGTGCTTTCTGAGGGTGGTCGTTATTCACACCTTAAACAAATCATAACAGAGTTCGTTTGGAAGCAGACCGAGACCACCTCTTCAGCTGGGTCTCAGTGCGGTTGTTTGGTGCACACCTGAGTGCGATTGCTGTATTCACATCACACCTGCCCAAAAGGTTCGCACCAAGAGGGGAAACAAACTTGAGTTCGTTTCAATCAAACCAAACAAGACAAGTGTGAATACACCCTATAGTCTGCATTTACACTTGAAGTGTCACTCTGATATGTCAGAATTTTAAAGAATATTTAAAATTTTAAACCATCATACCGGTATATTGTTACAACCCTACTGTACAATGACTCTCTTATTTACATTGTGTTACATTTTATTGGTTATACACTCACCTAAAGGATTATTAGGAACACCTGTTCAATTTCTCATTAATGCAATTATCTAATCAGCCAAACACATGGCAGTTGCTTCAATGCATTTAGGGGTGTGGTCCTGGTCAAGACAATCTCCTGAACTCCAAACTGAATGTCA
>JAUZSZ010000095.1:26779672-26790106 GCA_034780575.1 Labeobarbus marequensis | reverse complement strand
CAGATAAAAAGTCAAGCTTACTTTTGCCTTGTCTGGGGGTTGAAAAGTGGCTATAAGTGCTTTAGATAGCGCTTAGCAGTAAATGCAAGGTATCCATCATCTAACTGCTTCAAATAGTAATGGGAGAAGTTATTCCTTATTGACTTTATTCGACTCTCTGGCTGACAGACTATTCATAACCAGCTCTGGACATCACAGGAGCTCAAAAGGACGAGGTGAAGTTGGATGAAGCGACACTGCCCCATATTCGCACCTCACAAAGAAAGCAATGTTAAATAAAGAGGTGGGCCCCTATTTGCGTACTTATTCTTTTTATAGTATATATAGCATAAGTAGTGTGTTCACGCCAACAATTCAGAATGAAAAAGTGCATTTTAAATACCTGAATGATGCACTTACTTAGTTGAAAATAAAAAATAAACAAAGATTATTTGAGTACGTTTTACAAGAAAAATAGTCAGTCTTCAAAATTTTGTGTCCTGGCATTTCTTTGTAAATATTTGGAAAATATACTTGCAATTTCTGAATGAATATTTTTTCAAAGTAAATCCCACACTTTTTTTTTTTTTTTTTCCAGTGTCCATAGTGCATAGCTATATGGAACCCCGTTTCCATCATGGAATTAAAATAAATGTAAAAATTTGACAATTGTATTTTTTTCCCCTCACAATTCTGAGGTTTCTTCCTCATAGATCTCACAATTGCAAGATATAAACTTTGAATTGCAAGATATTATTAACTTACAATTGCGAGAAAATAAGTCAATTGTTAGAGAGAAAAAAATCACAATTTCCTTTTTTATTTTTATATTTTGTGGCAGCAAAAAAAAACAGAATTGTGAGATGTAAACTCATAATTCTGACTTTTACATCTAGTTTACAACTCACAATTCTGTGTCATAAGTACTGAACATAATTTGGGATACAACTAAAAAGTTTTTAAAGTGGAATCATAGTCGCTTGTTTCCACTAGTCCATGGGTGTAAGAAGAAACTGTGCACTTAGCAGAGTGTGTTAATTCAGGTGAGTGGTTCCATGTGACAAAATCAAAACTAACCAGTGGAATGCATAAAAAGGTTCGCTGCTCAAAGAGATATTGAGCTGCAACTCATGCAAGGCTTGCACATGGCCAATGCAATAAAGCAACAGAGAAGATGTGTAGTCCCTGTCTTGAGCATCCTGAATAACAACAGCATTAAATCAGGGCATTTTAACTCACTGGGTTTATTCCACGATCTACTAAAATGAAACATTTTATGTATTTTTGTGCTATGGTCCAAAAAGTCCAAGATAGAGGAATCCCACAGACCTGCGCATGCATTCACACCAAAGGATACGAATGGAAATTTGGAGCCGACTTTAAATAATCCTTACCTAAGCTGTCGGCAGGCATGTTTCATAGCATTAATATTTACATCGCATCAGAGACGAAGGACTAAAATCTGAAGATGTGCGCTCGGACAAATTTAAAATGCATACATAAATAACAACAGCTGCTAGGAAATCAGGTGGCCTACACTTAACATGCATTAAGACTTGTCAAGCATGAAGAAACAGAAATATTTGAAATAAGCTATGTGCTTTTTAACATGATAACCAATAGCATTTTTCCAGCAATGGAAACTTATTTCCATTTTATAACATTTTGCCAAGGGCGGTTTGTGTTGAAACTTTAATATGCATCTGGTTAACACCTCAGTGTAATGGCTGTACTCTTGTAGTGTTGCCAGAGTAATGTACATATTTGTTATGTTAATTATCATGGTTAAGCTATATTTGCATTAATTATTAATTTACTATATATCCTGAAAAATTTTAGGATCAGTACAATTTTTTTCCTCTTTTTTTGGAAATAAAGAAATTGATACTTTTATTCAGCAAGGATGCTTCAACTTGATCAAAAGTGACAGTAACGACATTTACAATGTTACGAAAGATTCTTCTGATCCTGAAAAAAGGTTTTCACTAAAATATTAAGCACCACAGCTATTTCAACATCGATAATAATAAGAAATGCTTTTGAGTACCAAAACAGCACATTAGACACTGTGACACTGAAGACTGGAGTAATGGCTGCTGAAAATTCAGCTTTGCCATCACAGGAATAAATTACATTTAAAAATATATTAAAATAGAAAACAATTACTTTAAACTGTAAAAATATTTCACAATATTACTATTTTCACTGTATTTTTCAACAAATACGCAGCCTTGGTGAGCATATGAGACTTCTTTCAATAACATAAAAATCCCAACGTTCCGAACAGTTAATGTTGACTTCAATTGCATTAACTGAGTATATACAACACACAGCACACCACTTGAACATCCTTAAACAGAAGACTATCGGGATCTCTAACATCAGTTTAGCACAATACAGCTGAACAACGAGAGGCTGAACTCTCCATCTTGTGATACTGGTTATTGGTGATGATGAGCCTCTCATGTCCATGAAAATAGCAACTGCTGCCGCAACCCAATTATGAGCAGAATCTTCCCCGTTTTGTTTTCTCTTTTTTTTACCTTGTGAACAGTAGGTCAGATGGGATCGACCAGGCAGCGGCGTTGAAAACAGACAGCTCGGCCCCTATTTGAGGATCAATAGCAGTTGCTAATGTCTGATCTGTTTCTGTCCATATTCAAATACAACGTGCTGGGATTGTAGCGTACGTCGTCTCCTCAAAGTCATGTACGATTAGGCACGCCTGAAAGACACAATGAGAAAGAAACAGTGAGCGAGACAGAAAAGGAAAATACGCTAATTAACGAGGGCCTATCCACGGTTCTGTGTCTCCGATTCAATATTAAAGGCCTTAACCGCATACATTTAAATGAGATCTGTACATATACCGCAATAAAAAGGTAACAGAGAGGGTACTTCCAAAAATGAAAAAAAAAAAATTTAATGAGATGAAATGAAACACTGACTAAGAACACATTTTCTAGCTCAGTACATCATGATATAGCTCCAGGCGCTACCTTTTGTCTAAATCTCCACACTGACTTAAACTGCGCATTGTAACACGACACCTCTGATTTCATGCAATATGGAGGATTACTGAATTGAATTGAACGCTCAGCGTTTTTGTTCACATTTCTAAATTAGGATTTTCTGTCTCCATAATGACAGAGAAGTCTCTCTTTTTGCCGAATCAATGCCAGCTATTTATATGAACGGTAATCCTTCACCCAGCTCTGATCTGCCAGCACTGTGATGGTTTAAAGTAATGACTAAAAAACAAAAAAGACACCGAATGAATGGAAATTGGCTTCATTCCATGTAAAATAAGACTTCATTCGGCATCGGGAGACCCGTACAATGCCGAACTATGAGGAGTCTGAAATAAATAATCAATGCGGGCCTATATACGTGTGCACGACTGGGGGAAGGGGGTGGTTAGATGCCCCGCTTTTGTGAAAGTAAAGTGGAAATGGCTTGTAAGGAGATGTTATGGTTATGCTAGCGATTCAAATATCCTCCTTGCTTCTTGACAGAGCAAGTCAGCCTGACAAGTAGGCTATCAGCCAAGAGATCATTAAGCTAAAGGGTTGAAGTGCCATCGCCAATGTGTGGGGGATGCCATGGCAACAAGGTTTCACCCTGCTTGAGAGACAAGATAAAAAACAATGAGAGGCAGGGTGCGGGGCCGTGTAACGATCGGCACTGATCGATGACTCACTCTTTCTCTCGCGCGTTTTGCCTCTGTTCTTCCCTCTTTACAGATGGAGGGAAAAAAGAAAGGGCAGCATCGTTTAGGCTTTGTGGCTAGCAGAGCTTGGGGGGTCCTTAAACACACAAGAGGGGGGAAACGGTAAGAACAGGAACACACTGTGAAAACGGCTGTCTGTGATGATATCAATCGGGGGAAAAGTTGCTGAGAGAATCCTTCACACCTTTGTGGCATTAGTCCATCCAAAAATGAAAATTATTTCACCATTTACAGTGAGCCATTGCGAACCTGACTTTTTTTCTTCTATGGAACACAAAAGAAGATATTTTGCAGTATGTTTCAAAGACTTTGTTTTCTTTTGTCTTTACAATGAAAGTCAACAGAGTGAACCAGTCTGTTTCTGGAATTAAAAATCCCATTCATTTTCTCCACAGAGGGACTGATTTTGAACAATAACTTATAAACCTTTAAAAACAGACCTGCTGTGAGCTACAAGGTTGTTAATCGATGGCACATGCTTTTGTTAAAGCCATCAGTCTGCATTATTTTATTATTTTTGTGTTAACCATCAAAATTCCTGATGAAAAACAACATTACTCATGATTTTCAAAAAAAACTATCCACCAATCAGACAATGCATCACGCAAATCGTGCCACAAGAACTCTTTTTATCATCTGCACATAAAACACTGCAAATTGTTCATTTAGTTTCCCTATGATCTCTAAACTACTTAAATATGTGTATAATATGCATATTGTGCAATAAACAAAGTACACACACATACATATAAAAGGTTTTATGTTTATATATAGATATATATAGAGAGAGAGAGAGAGAGAGAGAGAAATGGAGAGACGTTTATAGAGAGAGAGCCAGGTAGAGATATATGTGACCCTGGACCATAAAACCAGTCATAAGGGTCATTTTTTTGAAATTGAGATTTATACATCATCTGAAAGCTGAATACATAAGCTTTCCATTGATGATTAGTATAGGACAATATTTGGCCGAGACACAATTCTGGAAAATCTGGAATCTGAGGGTGCAAAAAAAAAATCTAAATATTGATAAATTAGCCTTTAAAGTTGTCACATTACTAATCAAAAATTAAGTTTTGATATTTTTACGTTAGGAAATTTACAAAATATCTTCTTGGAACATGATCTTTACCTAATCAATCATTTTAAACCATACAATGTATTTTTGGCTATTGCTACAAATATACTTGTGCTACTTATAATGACTGGTTTTGTGGTCCAGGGTCACATTTATATTTTTGCTTCAAATTAAAGTTTGCAAATTGTTGTGACTTCCCTTGCAGCAGGAAGCGTTGGTTCGCTGATTAAAACACTTAAACTTACAGAAACAAATATAGGTGGCCTATTTATCATGAGGTCCATTGGGGTTGTTTTTTTTTTTTTTTTGGTTTTCCTTGTATGAAGAAAAACAGTTGCAAATTCTTCCAAACATTTCCACAAAAGAAAACAAGTCAAACCGGTCTGGAACAGAATGAGGGAGAGAAAACGATGAACTGTGCCTTTAAGCTCTCCAAAATAAAGAAGACATCTGCAGGGCTTTCGTATCAGGACAACCGAGCGTCTCCCACCGTTCTACCACATAAGCACAACGAACGCCGTCAGACACAATCAGGCTCTCTGCGGCTGGTAGAAGCTCCTCGAGACAAGTGATAAGCACCTGCTAACCGAACGCCCTCCTAAACGTCTCTCTGGGCGCGCTCGCTTACTAGCAACATGTCCTGATCAATCCAGTGAAAGAAATCTGTCAGGAAATCTTTAGCATTAGGTCTGCCTCCTGAATGGGGATCAGGCCCTTTCAGCGGGGCAGGGTGCGGATGGGTCTTAGGAATCTTCCTTTCCGCATCTCTGAGTGTCAATACGGATTATGAGCATAGCTTTTATCTTTTCGAGCGCACAGACTATTTACTCATTTAAATAGATGAATAAGTGTTTTCCCCCCGTCTTCGATAAATAAAAAAATAAAGCGACTTTGAATGCATTCAAATCCTGCTGCAAATTCAAATTCGGCTCCCTTATGCATCCTTTGAGATCTAATCTGTCTTTTTAATCCACACAATTCACTGAGGGCAATTTTTTAACATACTTCCTTAAGACCTGAACGGATAAACACAGTCTAGCTATTGTCAGCCCAAAGCACCTTTCTGCGCAACTTAAGACCAACAATTCGCTCGACGATTGACTGCTTGCCAGCACATGCAAAGCAGGTGAGTTTAAGAAGCATTTTCAGCAAAACGCCTGAGCCTAAAGAGCAGCAGAAACATAAAGAACTTTATTTACTGCTATTTCAATGGTTAGAAAAATAGGCCTTCATATCACGCCATCGACATAAAAAGAGCCAATAAAACCTGTGAAGAAGCGCCACAACGACGAACAAATAAAAGCAAATTTTGACATTTTGCATTCAGCACATCTCTTTATAGGTCAGAGGCAACCCTGGCCAACCCTGCATTGTTTCTAAATGCCATTTTGTAAAAGAGGATCTCAGGAATTAATTAATGCATGGGTAGCTGCCACTGTCAAGAGGCACGCATTAAAATCAATGATTAATAAATTCAAAACACACAACAAACTCAGAGGGGAGATGAAACTAGTATTGTGTTCCCCAGGAAGCGGCCCCAGTGCGGGTCCTCCCACCAGCGAGGCGGCCACTCAGATGCCTAATGGAAAGTCGCCGATGCCAGCTGTGTGCCTGTGAATAAAATCACTTTAATTAAAGGCATTACAATGAACAGAGAATACACGCGGCAGTCGACAGGAAACGGCCCTCATACTTGACACACACACACACACACAGCCAAAGCAGAATAATACCTAAAAGGAACAGAGGTCCCCGAAGATCTAAACACAAATAAATCGAAAAGCCCGCAGCTTCTTTCTGAAGCTATCAAGCACAACAATTACAGTAAAACACACATAATTACATTACACAGATCTTTCCCAGTGTTCTTTATTATCAGGTAATCTGGGCGTAAGGGTGGCAGCCTCCGCGTTCTTAGGAAATTTAATTGGCGTTCAGACATCAGATCATTTATTTTCAGACTTCCACAAACCACGCAAATCTTTTTACTCTAAATGCTTATGCATACAAAGAAATCAGCATAAGGATGCTGAACACCGAACCGCAAATTGTTCATTCTGCGGCAAAAAGATTTACAATTGTCTGTATACTTTTGAAATATCATGCTGTCTTGCAGGCAACAAAACAGCAAAATTACTGTCCACCCCCGTAGAACAGACGAAGGGTTCCTCTTAATCTGATATACAACAAAGATGAGCCCTGATTATATTCACCCTCCTCTTCTTGTTTTAAATAGACTGGGAGCACTGCCCAGAGACAGCTGGGGTGAGCTCAGCCCAGCTGATGCCGGATCAGTGGAGCAGTTTGTCTATACAACCATAAGGGGGCGGCAAACGCAAACTCACCCAAACACATGAAATTCATTCACAAGCAAATAGCAAGCAAATGAAGAAATCTGACACATGCATAACCCTCTTCTGTATTCAATATAGAAGGACTGCACATGTTTAAAAACAGGCTTAACGGTTGTTCTCTGGCTCATAAGCTTCATGGGAATGTGTCATTGTTTAGAGAAAAACAGCTGAGATCGGGAGCAAATGTTTTTGTGTAAACTCTAGTGGAAACGCATCAGAAACATGTCAAGTTGACAGACTTAAGAATATGGTTTGATGCTTGAAAACATAACAGGTATTGGTGACTTACAAGATATCCTTTTCCAGATGAGATTTTACCATTTTATCACAAACACTGGTTTCCATTGCAGTCTGTGGGTGTATTTTCTGTACTGAACAGGAGGGGGAGTATGAAAGTGAGGGGGCAGACAAGATCAAATGAGCATAAAAGCAAGACAGACTTTGGGCCTGTCCCAAAACACATACTTACGGCCTTGGGCTCTAGAGAGTGTGTGTACGTGACAAGAAGTAGGTGCACAAAACTGTCCTAGGTCTGAAAAATGCCAAAGCTCAGGTCCCTTAATGCACACTAAATCCACACTCTCTCTAACACTACAGTATTTGAGGCTATGTAAAGTGTAACACAATGCTACCACCACCATTCTTGACTGTAGGCAAGACACAATTTTCTTGGTACTTCTCACCAGGGTGTCGCCACACATGCTGGACACCATCTGAGCCAAACAAGTTTATCTTAAAAGTTGCCCTGACTAACCAAGCCGACGCTCGACGGCCAAGTAGCACGTCCGTTCTACGCCTGCGTAAAAAGAAATGCCTAATCAATTCATCTTCACTTGCCTCGTTCCAGACAGCCATATCTTTTTTAAATAATCACATATCGGAACGAGAAATGCAAACAAATAAGATGAGCATTCTGTGTGTTCCCTCTTGACTTCGTCGTTTACTTACTTCATCACTTCCGGGGTTTTTCTCGCGCACTGTTTCGCCAGCTGAACAGCCAATCAGAATGATCAGATGGCCCGACTGACCGACGAGCTCGACACTGATTCAACATGTCGAATCGTCCGAAAACAAGCCGACGAGGACCAACTTCAGCCGATGGTGCGGAACACACTGAGAAAACTTAGTCGGCTGACGAACAAAAACTGCCAGTTGGCCGACCGTCGGCTTGGTGTGTACCGGCCTTTAAATGGATAGTTCACCCAAAAATGAAATTTCTGACATCATTTACCCTCGGTCCAAACCTGTATGAATTTCTTTATTCTGCTGAACACAAAGGAAGGTATTTTGAAGAATGTTGGTAACCAAACAGTTGCTGGTAGCCACTGACTCGCCACTGAGGTTTTTTTTTCTTTTTTCTATACAATGGAAATGAATGGCTTACCTGGTAAGTAAATGATGACAGAATTTTCCTTTTTGCGTGTACTGTCCCTTTAAGACTTGTTTCAGAGATATATTGAACCATGTTGTTAGACATTTGTGCTTCAACAATATTAAAATTGGGTTACTTCAGTGCCCCACCACTGAACATTTTGGATCTATTCAGGTCTTTATTAATGGAGTGTGATTTTGGACCAGTAAGATTTTCCGTGACTCAGCAGAAGTAGAAACCAAGTAATGACCAAAACCATGCTGCTTATTGAGACTAGTTAGAAGTTTTAATCCAGACTTTAATTTTAATGGAAGAGATTTATTGAGTGGTTAGAACACAGAGTTGCAGTAACAATAATTAGAATTTTTTGGCAATACACTAATGAGTATTTGATGAGAAAATGTGCTTAATTGGCATGAAAATAATCTCACAATGTAAACACGTCTTAAAAATCTTAATGATCTTCATCTGATTTTAGCATTGATTTTAATTTCTTTCTTTATTTTGGGGAAAAACATGACCCAGACATGATTTGTGAAATTCACCCACTCAGTCTAGCTTAATCCAACTGATTTACATATGCACAGCAGTGCAAACCATCTGGTTGTCCATGGTTACCTGTTTTCTTCAGCTTATTGGTCGCACAGCTGAAAAAGACCACCCAGTTTCTGACTGCAGGGGGACCTTTGATGTGGCAAGGGTAAATGTGTGGGCCATGGGTTTTAAGCCCTCTTAAAACACACTCGCACACTTTAACAGCCTCCAGAGTGGAGTCAGTGTATGTAGTCAAAGGCTTGAGTTACACACACAACTCACTTTTCTTGCACACATTTGGATCATGTGGTCAATTAATTGGAAGAGAAATAAGTACGCGATCTCGACATTCCAATAATAGTCTATTTTTTTCAATTAAACTCAGTTCAGGAGTAAAAACAGCAACGGTATTTCCGTGGGGCTCCCACACAGTTACTGTACCTCGACTCTAGAGACTCTGGCCCTCTAAACACGACATTCATTCTCACCCCCGCATGCAATGAGAAACCAACGGATTGAGCAACAACAGCCGAAACAAACCAGATCCGTTAAAATTCCCCGTACTTTTTCCCATACTAGTCATGTGAAGTCCCGTTTGGGTGGAATAAGTGGCTGGATATGGGAGCTCTGTCAGTATTGAATGCGATGACTCAAGCCCAGCTCAGTTCAAACAGATGGCAGCTCTTAACAATGGATCAGAGACACATAGATCTCTGTGTTCTTGGAGCCCCAACTGAGAACCCACACCACCTACACTGCTCTACAGCAAGCTTCAGTCATGCCTGTGAGAAACACACCTGACAGCAGTTTACACTGTTCATGTCTGTCCACCAGAGCTGTGGTTGTTCAGAGTGAGCATGAAGGTCTTTAACAAAGGATTACAGTAGCTGCCATTTCTTTTACTTAAGTATAACACTCTTATTCTCACACCATCAAAATCTTGCTCTGGGATAGTTTTCACCTTGTTTTGAATGATTCCATAAAGTCTCTAATATCTCTGCTAACTGTGACTTGTCATTTGATTTGGTTGTATGTATTAAAGCGAGGTATTCCATTGAATTTCCATGAGGTCACTCTATAAGATCCCATTTACACCTGGTATTAATATCTGTTTTGGTCAATCTAATCAACCAAAACACCCCAGACCACAGTAAAGGGCTGTGTATTTACCTGTCAATCCATTGCGCTTAAACAAAAGGTGTCATATTTTCGACTCTATTAAGGCATTAAAAATACTCAGTTCAGGAGTAAAAACAGGAACGGTATTTCCTGGATTTGCAGATATTTAGGAATCATGCTAAGTTCACATAGGCCACGTACACACTACAAGTTTCAGGAGTGACAACCGCATTTAAATGCGGGAGTGAGTCCCGTAAATTATCGTTCC
>JAUZSZ010000095.1:26754798-26767929 GCA_034780575.1 Labeobarbus marequensis | reverse complement strand
AACTTAAATTCCTGTAGAGCTGCTTTGCAACGATTTGTATCGTAAAAAGCGCTATACAAATAAACTTGAATTGAATTAAATTGAATAATTCCGATAGCATGTGAAGGCAGCAAAAGACACACAGACACATTTTTAATCAGTTTCTGGACAGCACAAACATGCAGACAAGAACATGTCATCCTTGTGTACTGTGTTGATCGGGCATGCCATCAAATGCATGGACTGTTTGCATCAAAAACAAAGTGTAATTTGGGCTGTACTTGTAGTTAGTTTTTAATTTAAGAAAAGGCTGTTCCCCCAAGTTCTCAGGTTTTGTAAACAACTTGAGGTTTAGACAAGAATGAAGGAACTTGTAGTGTCCCCACCCCTCTTAATGAGATTAGATTAAGACGTGTGAATGGTTAAACAATGATTACAAACCTCCATTAGCCAATCCAGCAGAATCGCTCTCATTTTTGGTTGGAGATTTGGATGTCTCTCCATAACACGTGTATCTCGCAGGTAGAGTTTGTCTTTTCTAACCAGGTTGTTCCACACATCATCTTTGCTTGCCCAGCTATGTGAAATTACAATATTGAAAGTTACTGCGTGTAATGTTCCAAAACACAACTGATTCACCTATTGATACGATACACAAAAAGCAACATATTGTCTGAATGAGTAAATAAAACTCCAAGTGGGCTGGGCTGAAGATTAATCCTGATATGACGACAAATCTCTAGAAGGTTAACTTTTGCATTTAACACCATGCATATCACAGGTCAGTCATTAAGACCGTATTAAAGATTCTTGTCAAACAAGATATTCTACTAGCAAATTTTTAGACATGTCAGTCTAACATAGCTTAAAGTCTGAAAAGTCATACATCTCACCAGAGGGCCGGCAGAGGGGTAGAGCACGCAGGGGTGACGAAAATGTTTTCTGAGGAGTACTGTGTGAATCCCACACTGCCAACAGCAACCGGTTCCTCGACTTCATCAGGTGTGGGGATCCGCCTGCATGGGCTTGTGTAACCTGTATCGGGATTCCAGCAGGCCTGTGCAGGAGGACAAGAGGAGAGACGAATGAACCAAAAACAAAAAAAACAACAACAAACAAACAGGTAAGCACTCTAACGGATATAAACAAATACAACAGCCCGACCTCTGCAAGTAGGACAGCCTTCAAAGGCATTTTGAAAAGGACCTTCCATGACACAAAAACAACTTGCTATGTAAATTCAAGCCATGACATTAACCCTAACCACTCAACGATAAAAAGGTGGCTGTTGATGATAAGTATGTCTATGCTGGTCACAGCCCTGCATAACAATTGATTAACTTGACGGTATTCTGTTAGTTGACAAAGTGTTTTAAAATTTACATTTGTAGACTGGTCTACCACAGCTGTCTGTCAAAAATATACATCAAAACGGGCAGATATTGTTTACAGGCACCAAACATGAATTCCAGTGTGACACTTCAGTTTTTAACAGTGAAAAATTGTGAGGTAAGATACAAGTAGCTAAACATGTATTACTTGACAAGAGTTTTGTTCTTTCATTCATTTATACCCTTAAAACCATTTCAAGCTTTAATTTAATTCCTTTAAGTAAAAAAAGACCAACTCTGCCTCACTCCATCCAAAAAACACATTGTCTGAAAAAAATCTGTTATAAAAATCTGTGTATACATTTACCACAGATAATATTGAATAATTTCAGTATATTTTAGACAAATGTCTCAATATGCAATCACTCTGCAATCTACAGAGATCAAAATAAAAGTGAAATTATTTTAAGGTCACTGATATGCCATGCCTGGTGAGGCCTATGGACACACACACACACACACCAGTCATGACTCATTTATACCTGGGAAGCACATGGTTTCTTTCTTGTCATCTCTGTGATCTCTTCATCTGGATCTTGTAAATGCTGTAAATTAAAAAACAAAACAGTAAGAGACTTAAACTTTAAGAGTTTTTAGTATGGGCGTATTAGTTTAAGAACGGTGTCCTTACAATAGCCACGTCTGCTTTTCTCTTCCTGAGACGCACTGAAATAGCTGTAGGAGCTTCATCTGTAGTGTTAACCTGGTCTGTTCGTAGCCTGCATCGAAAAACGATATTGTTACATTTCCACATTGGCCTGAAACTCCGTGGAAGTCACAAACTGGGCTAACTCGCTGCTGCAACTTTTCCATGCACACTGATGGTCAAAACCGCCTTAAAAAGACACGAAACCGAAACTTACACTTTCTTGCTTGGCATCATATCCCCGCGTGTGACCTTCTTGAGTGTCGAGAGCCTAAAATATAAAAAAGTTACTTTATAAAAATGTCCGATTTATGGCGTTTAATCCCAACCACCCTCAAGTCTTCACAAAGCGCTTTGGGCGCGGGGAAGTAGAGCTGGGCACAATGTTCAAGAGGTCAAAACTACACGAAAAACACAACCAATCACTTCAAAATCCCAGATATATGCACGTCACAGTCTATATTTTCAAAGCAACCCCGGTGCATGGCCATATTTCTATGGTTTGTATTAAAACTACACGTTTGCTGAGCTCTACCCATGGGAGGCAGAAAATGGCCGAGCCAATCATTATTCCTCATTTCACTGAACCCGCTCTCTGAGCAGCTTAAAGTAAGAAACTAAAATCTCTGCAATCCGATATTCCCGAATTTGCTTCCTTTTAACGCATCTTACATGTTTAGTGTTACTTTAACCGATCTTTAACAATAACCCCACGATTGTGCAATGCACGTACCTTATTGTGATGCTCTCTGAAAATGCCTCTCTCCACGGATGTCCTCGAATGCAAAAGTTAGGATGGCGTTACACAAGGCATTATTTAGTAAAACCGCTCCAATAATCTGTAAGCAGGCAGCATATGTCTTAACTGCGATGTGTTCCGCAGTCCGCTCGCTCTGAGCTGGCGCCAGTAATTTTGCGCCTTGTCTTATAACCCGCCAGCAGTCGTTAAAAGGGGCCGTCAACGCGGGTCATTTAAAATCCCCGCTCTGCTATAACGGCGGCGAAGCCCTGCGATCGGCACCGCTGGGGGACTGACACCAGCACGGAGCCAGCACGCGAAATCCCGACGTTATACTTCAAACACTTAATTGTCAATAAAACAAAGTTTAGAAACGTGAACCTTTTGCCGGCAAAATGACGTCCCTTGAGGGGGCGGTATTGAGGGAGCGGAAGTGCGTCGAGCACATGGCTAGCAAGCTCAAGAAGTAAACAACCCGAGTGTTTGGTCTAAAGAGTTGGATTTTATCACGCTGTTGTGTTAGTCACATATAAAATGCAATGTTTTGGCTGTGCTGGGCTGGCATTTTGTGATGTCAAGTGTTGTCACGGTGATATATATAGCGCATTTTTCTGGTCCAGTCGCTGCTATTGGGTTCCGCAGGAAAACCAGTTTCACTATATTGACTGGCGCCCCCTTAGAAATAGACTATATACTACAGCACCGTTTTAAATATATTATCAAATGTGTATTTTTTACGTGCTCACGTAGAGGTTTTAATACACGTAGCTTGGGTGTTGTCATTAGATCCGCACTTTCTATCACTAATGTAACCTTTGACCAGTCACATGACCATGAAAACACACAGATCTGGGTTTTTCACTGAAGAAATGAAGTTTTTCAATCTTTTCGGGCGCTTAAAATCAAATGTCATAGGCATGATTCATGTCGGAGCCTTGCCAGGTAATTAACCCCTTTTATGTCACCAGTACAAACTTATCAGAGAAGAAACAGTGAACTCTTAATTTATTTCTTTTTGCAGGAACCCCCTTGAACCGCGCAACTATCTCTGAGGTCACAGAGGAGGCATGTCGAGAGGCGGACATTTACCACCACGCAGGACTCGTATGTGTTGAATATAAGTGAAATGTAGCCTACGCCTCATCATAGAATTATAATCATATCGCGCTTTCTCATATTCTAAAGTTTATTATTATAATGGGCTAAGTATTAGCGGTGCTTGGTTCGTGAACGAATCATTTGAATCTTTTCCATGAATAACCGGCGTCGGGCATCGGTTTAAACGATTCATGAACCGGTGAGATTCTAGAGTCATTGAACCGAGAATCATCTTCCACATGCAATGAGCCAAGAACACAGGATTGGACTGATGGGGTAAAAAGTTACTTAAAATGCATAATCATGACAGTTATTAATTATAACGTTTTAATAATCATTCTCTTGAGAATAATGGTAAAGTCCAAACTACTCAAACGACACAGAGGAACGATATCGTTGGAATGGAATCACATTCCTAACTATTTCTTTCAACTGATGAAGGATAAAATATTGACAGCGATCCGCGTTGAAGAACTTAAGCAATAACTCGCGCCTATAATAAACAGAACATTATCTTTCATTTTTGTAAACATCAGTATATTTATCGTTCTTGGTGTAAACATGAACATGAAATTACTATAAACAACTTTATTAATGTAATATCGAAAATTGCATATGGCTTTGGTGCAAAGTTTTAGTACGAATTTTTCAACCGGTTCTTTGAAACCAGCTGTTCAAAAGAACCGATTGGTGGAAACGAGTCAGAAAAGTCTTTGGCTACTCGTAGCTTCTAGCCAGTACGGGAGCCTGCATGGCCCATACCTTGCGTTCTTTAGGAGATATTTGTCCATGTTATTTCAAATGTGACTGAACGAAATGACACCAAAACAGTCTTGTATATATTAGACGTTAGATTTTACCTTCATCAGTTGTGTTTCTGGCCAGTGTGATTGCTAATTTCAGACAATTCTGTCTATGACAGGATGGGCTGATCATTGAAAATATGCATGATATTCCATACACCCTTGAGGTGGGTCCAGAAGTGTGTGCATCCATGACAGCTGTGTGTGCAGCAGTCAGGGGCCTGTATCCATCTTGGCCGCTTGGTGTTCAGATTCTCTCAGCTGCAAACCAATCAGCGTTGGCTGTTGCCCTGGCCTCAGGTGTTCACATGACTGTACAAGCCATCACGAATGCCATTTCAAACCGAAGTATTCTCTGACAAGATATTTAATGAATATTAACTTCTTCACAGGGCTGGATTTCATCCGTGCAGAGGGGTTTGTATTCTCACATGTTGCAGATGAAGGACTGTTAAATGCTTGTGCTGGTGAGCTGCTGCGCTACCGCAGAAGCATTGGAGCGGAGCATATTCAGATCTTTACAGATATCAAGAAGAAGCACAGGTATGATCAGATATGAGTATGGTGCGTGCAACTGGCTGGCCACGCTAAAAGAGGCACAACACAGTGTGGTGGTTTCTGTGTTATTGTGTCACATGATCAGTAATATTTGAAAACGGTCATTACAGTGCTCATGTCCTAACTTCAGATGTCAGCATAGCTGAGACGGCCCGAGCAGCTGAGTTCTTCCTCTCTGATGGAGTCATCGTCACAGGAACTGCCACTGGAGCGCATGCTGATCCAGAGGAACTGAGGGGTGAGTCTGGCAGCCTAATGGCTTGATACACTTTAATGTGACTGTAAAAGTAGTGATATAATCATCAAGTAAATTGTGATGCTATCCAGTATGTCCTCTTATTCTATGCACAGCATTTAAAAGTTGGCAAGTTTTTTAAATGTTTTCAGAAGACGCCTATTATGCTCACTTAGGTTGCATTTATTTGATCACAAATACAGTAAAACAGTAATATTATGCAATATTATTACAATTTAAAATATCTTTGTTTTATTTGAAAATATATAAACATTTTTTTTTTCTTTGATGGCAAAGGTTATTTTTCAGCAGACATTACTCCAGTCTTCAGTGTCACATGAGCTTTCAGAAATGCTTCTAATATACTGATTTGGTGCTCAAGCAACATCTCTTCTTATTATCAATGCTGAACACAGTTGTACCATTATCCATTTTTTTCAGGATCATTTGATGAATATTAAGTTCATAACAACAGCACTTAACGGCACAGCACTATGAACGGTTGTATAACTTTTGTATTTGATGTATTAAGCCATACTGTGGCCATCCTAGTATGCTGAGCAACTTTTATCTGCCACAGTACAAACCAGCTTTTCTCATGAGTCATCTTGACATTTGTCTGCAGCTTCCTAACATCTCACAAAATAAAATCAAACTATCACTATTGCTAATTAGAAATTTACTGATGCAAACTTCATTTGTCTAGGTATCTTATTGTGATCAGATTATCATACAGAAAACCAAACTGAATGAACAGTAGCCTGCAAAGACAGGATGCTGTTTGACCTATTTGATATATGGTCAACAACATGTGTACAGTGCCACACAAACAATTTTCAAGGGCTTTCATTTGACCAGCACGATGCCTGAGTTAACAGGACTTTAGCCTTTTGCTTTTCCATGTCCTTTTACACTCCAACACTGCCTTTAACATTTTTTAAAATAGAAAATTTATACTTTTGCAAAAAAATGTTAGTACAGACATTTACACTGATAAAAGTCATTAATACAATTTATTAAGCAAAAAATAAATATTAAGCAGCACAACTGTTTTCAACATTGATAATAAGATTTTTATTTATCTTGAGCAGCAAATTAGCACAATTTCTAGAGGATCATGTGACACAGATGACTGGCGTAATAGCTGCTGAAAATTCAGCTTTTCCAACTTAACATATTAAAATAGAAAATACTTTGGGAACAATTTCACAATATTACTGTTTTTACTGTATTATTTATCAAACAAATGCAGCCCTGGTGAGTAAAGCTGTACAGCTTTAACACTAATGCACTTTTGTGATACACTCTCAGTGTTCAGTCCCATTCAGAGGTTAATATGCTAATTTAGAGGTTAATCTGCTTCTAATATCTAATGGAGCTCATCAGCCAGGTGTGTAAGTCCTTAAAAACAGTGGTGTCCATGGGCAGAAAGGATGCTGCACAGCCCCAGCCTGCTACCTGCTCTCCCTCAAAAACAGTGGCCTTGTATGGGCTAACATAGACACCAGTGCTGCCAGCTATTTTAAATCCCACTTCCAGATGGCTGGTGATCATGGAAGGCTGTAAACATAGGCATGAAAACCAGGCCCAGCCTAGTCTGCCACTGCCCTGCTGCCTACTTTGGACTTGTGCCTATTGCCTCCCTTAGTTCTGATCCATTGGACTGGGGAAGCTGTCAGATGGAGGATGAGCCACAGTCTGCCAGAATCCTCATTACAATGAAGGAACAACATGTTTTTGTATTTTTATGCATGTATGTAGCAGAAAAATGTTCTCACACTCATAATTTGCTGACCCATTTTCTGAGCCTTATTTGTGTAACAGAGGTTACCCAGTCTGTCCGGATCCCTGTTCTCATCGGCTCTGGTGTAACCCATGATAATGTGGAGCACTACCTTCAAGCAAGTGCCATGATCATTGGCTCCCATTTCAAGAAAGGAGGTTACTGGGCAAATGGTGTGGATGCTGAGAGAGTCAAAAGTTTAATGGGGAAGATGCATGAACTTCAGGAGTAACTGTTGTAATTCAATTGTACAAAAAATAAACAAAAACAATGTGAAGATAAAATATTTATTTTTCCCTTTTTAAAAGGTTATCAAATACATTCTTGAAGATAAAAGATAAAGCAACACCAAAAAGGCATTTAAATATATAAAGTCAAATAACAGTTATGAAAAATATAAATCACTGGCAGTAAGTCACAGCATGTCGCTTTGTCATGTGAGTAACATTAAGATAGAGTATCACCTTAATATTTGATGTAAAAAATGCATTGCCTTATACAGTACAGTCTTCAATTTATTTTAGGCTTTAACACTGAATGTTATTATTCATGTACCAGTCACAGCTAAACTAAAATAGAAGCACACACACATCATTAAACTGTTTGAAAACATTAAAATCCTAGACTATTAATGCAACTCACTTGCAATTTTTTAACACATGCTTTTCAGAGTTATTTCAGTGTCAGACTATCAGTGAGACTTTCTCCCTACGATAATAACACACTGCATTTATCAAAACATTTATCTTAATCCATACTAGTCTCACTGGGGAATGGTTTCATGGCACGATTTGCAAACATACCCCTTTAAAACGACTATTCATTTATCACAAGGCTGGTTGTTCAGTGGTTTCAGACGCAATTGATTTTTCTCAATAGTGGTACAGGCGCTGAGTGGGCTGTTTGAAATAGCCATAGCGGCGCTCTGAAGGTGAATAGCGTGTTCTTGCGAGGTTCTGCCTGTTGAGGGCACCACGGGTCAGCTTTCTGTGCTCATTATAGACTCTGGCACGCTGCACTGAGAGCAGAATGGTGCTGCGGGGCAAGGGGCTGCCCCATGCAGCTAACCGCCAAGAAACGTGACGTCTAATTGGCACAGCCCTAAAGGGGTAGATTGACAAATCACAAGCCAACATAACCACAGTTACAAGATGGATATATAGGTTACATATCAGTGTGACATCAGTGGATTTGTTTTCTTCATATTATTTGGGAATGACTGTCACGCATATGCCTAGAGCCATAAATGTGCCCCATATGGAATGTGACTCCTAATGCACAAACTTAGCTTTCTGAGTTTTTAAAAAATATTGTTTAATATTTGTACACATCTTATTTACACTACCAGTCAAACGTTGGGGGCCAGAAAGATTTAAAGTTTAAATTTTTAAAAGAAAATCATTTTATTCAGTAAGGATGCATTAAATCAAAATTGACAGTAAAGATGAATATTTCAAATAAGTGCTGTTCTTTTCAACTTTCAATTAATAATAATGATAATAAAGAACAACACTTTCCACAAAAAATATTAAGCACAATTGCCTATATTAAGCAAACCTGTTTTCAACATTAATAATACGAAATGTTTCCAAATCAGCATGAATGATTTCTGAAGGAACATAAGACACTGAAGACTTAAGTAATGCTGCTGAAAAATTACATAAATTCCTTTTGCCAGGAGTAAATTATATTTTATGTTCATACAGAAGCTATTTTAAACAGCAATGTTTCACAAAATTGTTGTTTTTACTGTATTTTTAATCAGTTGCAGCCTTGTTGAGCATGAGGCTTCTTTCAAACACATTGCAAGAAATGTTACTGACTCCCAAACATTTGAACAATATGGTGTATAGTAAACATCTACCATTTCATTTTAAGTTATTTAAATAATTAATGTTAGCTCTGGAAAAGACTACGAGAAATGATACTGGCTAAAAAGTTCTAATTGTCTTTAAATATACCTAGCAATGTCCTCTGTTTCTTCATCTGATCCAAGGTCTTCCTGATCAGGCCTCATCTGGTATACAGACATGCTGGGGTGCTCGATCAACAGGTTCTCAAGAATGTTTGTGTCAGCTGAACCAAGTGACTGATTCTCTGCACAGGAAGCATAAATGACTTCAATTTAATAACATAACTTGAGTAAGCTATAAAATATGAGGGATACTGGGACTAGTTGTCACACAGGTTCTTGCCACAAGACTAGTTTTAAGTTTTAGATTCTATAGATAAACAAGTGTTAGATGAATAAGTGAATGCAATAAAACCACACTAGGGTACATTCAGACAAAATAATGAGCTGCTCAGCATAATATTATTTTTAAATTATGAATATTTTTAAATTGTACAAATTATAATTATTTTACAATTTTTTTATTATTATTATTTATTCCATGGTAGAAATTGGCTTTCATATGTCTAGTGAACTGCTCCAGTTTTCCTTATTTATCCACTATAACATAATACAGAGGCTAGAAATGAAAGTACTGACACTGAAAGCCTGATATGAAGTGATTACTATTTACATCAATAAACCTTACTGTAGCCTACTGTAAAAAACAGTCACCTTTTATCAATTATTTAAGAGTATAACCAAAACAACTCACCGTGTAACTTTATAATAACCCATTCTCCATCATCAAACTCGAGGAGGTTTGCACAGTTATCAGTTTCTTCTGCAACGTCTTTCTCTTCTCTTCCCACCAGCTGTGCAAGGATTTTACTGATCATTTTCTGTTATGGCTTTGTCAGACTGCTTTCTGTTATAAAAAAAAAAAAAAATCAATAAAGAGTTATGTTGCCCTCTAGCGGAATCGACCCCCAATGCAATGTCTTCCCTGCAGCAAGATACTGAAATAAGCATATTTTGCATGCAAATATCTTTCCTTCTGTTGCTAAAGTTGTTGATGGAAAGTAACGTGCAAAGTGTTTCAGGTGCCACATCAGAGACAGTATACAGCTTTACGTGATATTAAATGCAAGGTCATGTTCTGCCTGCCTTGTACAACTATGCACTTGGCACGTATCAGCTGGTTGAACGGAGACATGGTGTTCCCTTCCACAGACGGCTTATTTTTAACATCGTCTGGAATTCCTTTCTAAATTTAGCTTGATTTTAGACTACATTCATATATGAATCAGAATCATATCGTTAATAGACTCTTGTACAGGTTCAGATGTGTGCAGGCATGTCTTCCTGCTCTGCTAAAGGCAAACGCTAGGAGTTATTTTGCAAACTTTGAGCCCAGTGTACAGACACAAAACTGCAATTTGTTAACAGGTTTGAATAGCATCCTGCTTACAAAGATAACCATTTGTACACACCAGATGATATTTCACAAATGCCTAATTGTTTATGTAACACTTTGTAAGATCCTTTTGAATGTAAAGTTTATCTGAAAAATTGGTGATGAAGAAAAATCTGTGTGACTTTTCATAAACCTTTGTTTTTATTTTTAATCTGTCGTTTTTTTTTTATCATCAGTCAAAAGCTAAACACTGTTATGTTTATTACAATACCCTAAAATTATCCCCAATTGACGTCAGTGACGTGGACAGGAAGGAGTGATCAGACCATGTAAAGCATCTAGACTTGTTTACAGTCACGCGCTGACTGTGCATTTCTTTATAGCTACTGAAATAACTCTACCATAAACACAACAATAACAAAATAGGCGGATTGTGGAAGAAACTGACACGAATGAACAACAAAATAACAACAGACAAACTGTTTTTGATTTTTTAAACTGTTTTTTAAACCGTGTTTAAACACATCTGAGTGTTTAATTACAAAACAATCCGCTTAATTTAACTGTACTGACAGTACAGTTTTCTCGAGAAAACAAAACACATTCACAAGTAGGCTACTTCAAACTTTAAAGAAATTTGACATTTCAGAAAGATACGGTAAAAAGCTGTATAACAACGTTTAAGGTTTGCCCACCTTATTAGCTGTCAGAAAAGTAGTTTTTTGCAGACTGAATGCTTCTGTTTAATCTTTATTGTGTCGCAGTCGCTCCCGTTGGTGTACAGCCTGGACTTGTTTATGTACCCGAGGCTCCTCCCCCTCGTTCTTGACTGTACTCCTCCTGACGTCGACAAGCTCCGCCCATGAGGCGGGGCGTCAATGCTATTCGCACATGCGGATGTTTTTGTTTCAGTACATACAGGATGTCTCACAGGTGTTCACAGATATCAACAACAATGAAGAAAAACATTGATTTATTCACAGACGCTGACTGGACGACTTACCTCCCACCTGTTGACTTGTCAAACTGACTGGTCATGGTGCTGCACAATGTACATTTAGAACAGCAGGCTAAAACCAGCCTTTAAACTGAGCCTAACAAACCAATGTATGAAATTCAGAACTTAGAAAGTGTGACATTTTGTTTCAAATTCTGTCATTCTTTTTTTTTTTTTTTTTGCACTGTCTATAACATTCCTGTATACTAAAAGGGCTGTTCTTATAACCTACCACACTGTCATGGTGGGTTGTAACAGCAACTGAAAACATGGACATTTTAAAGTTGCATGAATATAACCCCCCCCCCCCCCAATAATTATGCTAACCCTATCACCACTCCATATTTTATTTATTTATTTTTTTTTTTCATTTTTTTATGCTTTTGATGCAGACTAAAAAGCACACAAACTTTTTTTTTTGCCTCAACTTTGCTCCTGCAGCCTAAATATTTTTCTTTCTTTCTTACAATTTCTGTCACCTTGAAGGGTGGTGTTGTGAAGCGCACCGCACGAACTTAATGTGGTCCTCTAGCGGCCAAAATCACTGATCTATTATAGAGAACATTATAGATCAGTGGCCAAAACGGCGTGAGACAGTATTCTGCATCTGAGCTAATTCCAATTCTTCATTTTATTTTGCTTGTTTATCTATAACCTTTTTGAGAAAACATCTCCTAGTAATTACATTTTAAAATGAATTATACATTTGGATGAACTGACTGGATCTTGAGTAGATGCATAAACTAATCTGACTACCTAATATGAATTATCTAAGTGTGAGATGCGTCGTGTTCATATTAATATTGTTATGGTGGTAACACAAATTAAAGCGAGGGGACCCACAAGGAAATCGGCTCTACATCAGATGAACAGACTGCGGAAGTGTGCAAATATAGAGTTCTTGAGCAATCCCACTGATTTCACCCAGAGTGACTGGAACAGGCGTCTGCAAGCTCCTCTTTAAA
This sequence comes from Labeobarbus marequensis, assembly GCA_034780575.1. Lineage (NCBI taxonomy): Eukaryota > Metazoa > Chordata > Actinopteri > Cypriniformes > Cyprinidae > Labeobarbus > Labeobarbus marequensis. Next base: position 26,755,487 of record JAUZSZ010000095.1, on the reverse strand, counting down.
GAAGAAAAGGTAAAAAATTTTAAAACAACTTTCGATGCTTATATCAATATGTGACAAAATTATCTGAAAGTGTATTGAAATATATTTTATTTGTTTTAAATTTATAGCCTATATTTTGTTTTTTTAAATATAGAATTGTCGATATTTCAATATATCAGTCATGTAGAAATTTCTGAAAAGTGTTTTTAATTTGGAATTTATTTTTCCATTGTTTGCTTACAGAATGTAGTGAAATCTAAATGAAGGCTGTATTACTGTGAGCAATAAAATTTGCATATCATGAAATGATTTGAAATAGTTGATGATGTTCTCGGATGCTGCATGTGAATGGGCAGCTCATTGATTAAAGTTTCTGTTTTTCTAATTTCTGTGTAAAAGGGCAAATGATCCATTAGTGTTTATTTCCAGGTTTCTCTTGACATCACAATGAGCAGTCGAGTGGATGATGTTATGCAGCTTTGCTGTGAGGTCTCAGCCAGCAGGAAGATGAAAGCAGCCGTGAAAAGCTCTGGAAAGGGAGCAGCAGCGGCTGGTGGAGGTGCTTTTGTTGGAGGAATGGTTGGAGGCCCAGCCGGAATAGCTGTTGGTAAGATCATGCCTCTGTTTTCCATGCAATCTATGAACTTTCTTCTACTTTCATCACAGGGTCATCTTTAATGGCCTGCAGTGTTTCTCAACCGGGTAATTTT
>JAUZSZ010000095.1:26697871-26707880 GCA_034780575.1 Labeobarbus marequensis | reverse complement strand
CGATTCTTTCAGGAGAGGCTCAAGTTGCTCCTCTCTCATGCCCTCCATCACAGCTCGCTCTCTATTATTAGATCAGGTGGTCAGGTGTAAGGTGTCGAGGCTGGACGTGTTGCACACGTTTTGATCAGTGAAGTCTGTGCACATTTAGAGGATCACTTTGCCAGAGTTTCCTAGCTTTAATGACTGCAATATCTCACACCATCTGTCACTCTGCGCTGGACAAGGCGGGAGGTCCGATTCTGTTGTTCAGGATTAAAGGCTGTAATTGTCAGCTCATATTCTGCGTTTCTTGCCAGTGTGTTTTGGATGCTATCGACATGCACACCCCCTCAACACCACCTCCCTGACCATTTTCTCCATCAGCCCCCTCTTCATCATTTCCGAGGAGGGACAGCAGCTGGGGATGGCGGAAAAATGTGTATACTTCCATTACTGCTCACGCTGTGAGTTCAATGAGTTTGGCTCTGGAATCTACAGTACCCATCCTGTCACAAATTACATTTTTTTTCCTCCTCAAAGGCTGTCTTGAGTGCAATAAAGTTCTTGGTTTCTTCAAGCTGACCCTTTTTAAAGGTTTTTTTTTTTTTGAAGTAGATGACTTTGTCAGTCTGTCAAATTCTGGGTCCTAATATTTTGTAATGAATAGTTCCTGTATAACTTATCTTTCACCGATTTTCTGTCAAGTCAGTGTCAGCTTATAGTCAGTGTCAGGTGAAATTTTGACGAATATTGAAGGGATCCCAAGAGATTCAATGCCTCACGCATTTATAATTGAAGCTATGACTTTGTGAGAAGCGCTGAAATTGTGACGTAATATTTCAATGTTTTAAAGAAAATGTCAGTTAGAACACCAGGCCTAGTTAAAAAACCCCCAAAATTGTGATTTAGCAAGTAAAAACTTGTCTGCGGACAAAGATCCACAGAATTTTTTACTTGAACAATGTTTTCTGTCTGTCAAAAATATCTTTGACTGAAATATCAAATAATTAATCAATTCTGCATAGGGATCAATCAGTTGAGTCTGCATAACATGCGAGGAAGATGTGAAGACGAAATCCTTTTTTGGATTTTGGATGTTATACACCTAACCAAACTGAAACACTTGCCCTTTATCTTCATTCATCTCATAGCTTTACGAAATTCTTTCATTCTCATCCCTTATTTGCTGTCTGTCTGAAGAACCCAAATATGATTTTTGACACACATCAAATAGCAGAAATTGATTTTGTGTCTCATGATCTTTGAAGATCTGGCCTCTCACTGTTGCACCATTTTTGCCAGGTTTATTCTGTAGTGTCTTATTTCGAAAGAATACTGGTTCTAAAACACATTGCACGTATTAATTTAGTCATGTAATAATGGTCTTAGATTATGTCTAGCTTCATTCTATGTAGAGATGCCACACAAATGTGGTGCATAACATTGACTGGTGAACAACAAGCTCATTTTTGTCACACTATACAAGAGATATGGCAGTGTCTAAAACCAAGATTAATTCATACCGTTTCATAATTGCAGGATTTAAGCTTATTAATAATTAACAGCCTTTGCATGAGAACTAATGATTCATCTTTCACTGAATGTTTGCCTCCATAGAAACAGGCCAGCACAGACCTGCTATAGACATGAGATGATTAGTACCAAGAGGTATTGTATTCAGAATTTTACAATCTTTTTCTTTTCCCCTATTGTGGCGTGGCAGTCAGAATTGGCCCGTCCTATGAGTTATATTGGTGGTCACCTAGAGCTCCCATCAGTTCGGAGACCTTTGTGAAATGGTCTGTTCATCTTTATTCAGTCACTTGAACTTTTCATCACAGCTACTGACTTTCAGCGGAAGGAAGCATGGCTGGTAATTCAACATCAGAGAAGCAAAATCAAGAAAGACATTTATGTGCATTTATTTACATACGTGATTGTGAGTCTGGAAGCTTTCGTAGTAGGAGGTGGAGAACCTGTGTAATTATTATGCCTAGTATTGCATTAGAGAAAAACAGAAGGCAACCATGAATGCATTTGCTGTAGCTGGTATGAGATACACAAGTCCAGGCTGAAACTGAAACTCATTTAAAATGTATGTATTTATGTATGTGCCATGACCCAGGCCTTTAATACATACATATTTTAACGTTTATAGAGTTTTTCATTTACTGTTACAATTATGCATCCTATGTTATGAAGTCAACATCGATTTCATTGAAGTGAATAAAATCTTGTGTGTTGATTGGAATGGGATTGCTCTGGTTTTGCTGTGCCACATGGTTCACATGAATAATTAAACCGATAACAAATCTAACAGAATGGCTTAGACATGCATTTCACACATATAACCCACAATAGTGATGACATTCAGAGAGCACATTAGATAAAACACAAGCTCTGAATACCACCACATGACAAATAACTAAAAGTGACAGCAAATGTTACAACAGCATAAATAAAAGCAGCAAACTGTGAAACAGTAATAGTAACAGTAATCTGCATAATTTATTCATGCTACACCAAAAATGCTCAGTGCTCACATTCAACACAAATGAAGGAAAAATGGGAACACTTACTTTGTGGTTATTTCAGGTTTTTCTGTTCTTATTTTAATGGCACTTTCGCATGACATAGAGGCACTAAGACGTCGCACAGTGTTTTAAACTGCAAGCTAACCTTTCTGCAATTATCTGCTCTTTAAGAGGTCTTTGTAAATAGTTAATACTCATTTTTCCCTTTTCTATAACTGATTTAATGTGTTTACTTGGACAAAATCAGTTTTCATTGTTGCCTTTATTCTCTTTTGTACATGCACCTCAACTAGTCTGTCTTTATGTTGAATCTGTTGCTCTAAATAAGCTTCCAGACACTTGTATACACATTATAGGACCCATTTTCTTGATCTTGCCTTGGGTCTGACAAACAGTCCAGCCTAACAATTATAGAAAACATTTGTTTTACCACCAAAATGGACATTGAAGATCTCCAGGCCTGCAGAGCTGCTGATAAAAGTCCAAGCTTGCTGGGTCGTTTGTTTGTATGTTTTTGGAGTTTGGCCACAACACATGCGGTGTGGGGAAGCAGTGAGCCACGGGATTCTTATTATGTGTAACTTATTGCTGGCCTCTTTGTCTCAGGTGGTATTTAGCCTTATTATACAACAGCTTCAGGATTGTTCCTATAACTGTTTTGTGTTGTTGCATTACTGTTATTTAATCTTCTGTAATGAATTTAAAACTATATATAAACAGATACACTCTTGAACCTAGTCTTTAATGGAAAAGTTAATTGCCTGCAAATCTTCTAGCTAATGTTTTTTTTTTTATCCAAATTGCCCCCAAGCAGGGACCATTGTAGCACAAAAACTCTATTCCAGGTTCTTTCGGTTCTGATTGTTGCAGATTGTCTTCTGGCAGGGTTTTCTGTTCCCAATGATATTTCCTTCCATTTGCCCTCATTAAAGTGTCAGCACCCCGAGTCCTTCACCATCTGCTGGAGCAAGACTCAAAGGCCCAAGGTGGACGACAGCCACAGTCCCTTCTGAGGTCAAAAAACCATCACCTTCTGTTTGTACATGCCCACAGACACAGCACTGAAATATGAGCCTTGAGAGAAATTAACACGAGTACAACTTCTTGGTTTTGAGCTTCAGTGTGCTCATCCTTTTGTTGGAGTACATTCTGATAGATTTTGTGCTCTTTAAGGGTAAGGCCTCTTTTACACCGTATGTGAAAGCTTTTGGTACACATATTAACAAGCAGAGCGGTGATGCATAGTGCATGAACTCAGCAGAAGATATGGTGAAAATGCACTATAAATCTATTTATCAGCATATTCTTTTGTAAATTGTAAAAAAAAAAGAAATTTTAACTTTCTATTCATCAAAGATTCTGGAAAAAAGTATCAACGTTTTCACAAAAAAAATATTAAGCTGTTTTCAACAAATATTTGGTTTAATAATTTTACAGATTTTTGGTATGGCCATTATTATATGAGATATTCAGTATAGTAAGCTAGAAATTGATTCTCTACACAGAGCTGTTTGGTTACGCAGTAGAAACTCTGTCAGTGTGAAAGCACAACATGAGCCTGCTGTTATAGTTATGCTGTTGCTTCGATTATAGACTGCTTGAGCATGTGGTGTGAAACAAACCTGAAGACTACTTGAGGCATTACTGTTGCTGTTCTAGCTGTATGTGTATGTGTCCACTCCAGTTCTTCTAGCTGAGTACTTGTTAGTGTCAGTGCATAGTATGACAAACTAACCATGAAAAATCCCTGTGTCTTATTAATGTTGACTATGAGCTGGATGTTTGTTTGGGCACAGAACAGTGTGGCACCTCAGCCAACTCATGTGCAGTAGTGCTCCACACACAGTGTCCAGAATGGAAAAAGAAGCATGTAGGAGTAATGCAAGAAGTAACACATAACATTCAGTTTGCCATATTTTTCTGAAAGATACTTATGCACATTCTAAAAGTGTTTTTTAAACTCCCAGGGCTCCATTTGAAATAGGAAAAAGTAAATTGTGAGCAAATTTCTCACCAGAAACCATGGCTAAATGAGCCAAATCAACAACGATACACATTAAAATGACTGTATTATGCATATCAAGTCTTTTCCAGTTTGACTCTTTTAGTGCTGCTTTTGAGCATATAAAATGCTGTATATTTCTTAACGTATGTTATTGATCTTATTGTGAATGATTCATCCATGCATGCTTAATTGATTTTTTATTTTTTTGACCTTGTGATTTGTCTTCTGTTTAGTGATGTACAGCCGACTTCTCCAATTATTTAATCTGCATAAACCCATCCCTTTCTTACAATCAACTGCAAGCTCACATTCGGATCTGCCTCCATCCAATCAACAACCAATGAATTGAAAAAAGCCTCTACCTTACATTTTTGTCTAAAAATCTGTTACACTCAGATATACGTCACTATAGATAATTAAAATCTATCATTAATTCCATTACCTTGTGACTTTAATTTCTTGCTAATAAAACTGTCATAAAACAGAATGCAACAAGGTAATCCAAACAACAGGTTTATTGCAGATTTTGGTTGATACATATGGAGAGCAGATGAATATATGGTCAATAATGCAATGCAGAGGTATTTCAGTGAATAAGAGTTTTATTTTTGCAGGTTTGGATGAGCTGGTTTTGATGAGCCAGATCTGGAGATTGTATGCAGAGGAATGATGGACTGAAGAAGGTAAGTACATGCAGGTATGTAATCAGGTAGCGTCCAGGAAGGAACAACAAGACCAGATGAGAATGAACTGAGGATAGCGGGTTAAATAATGTGTGCTGATTGGTTGGGACAGGTTCAGGTGATCAGACCTCCTGTGACTTTGAATGAGTGGGTGGAGTGTAGGTGTCTGGTGATGTGGATGTTGTTGACTCTGTGAGGGGGCGGCCTCTGCCTCTCGATGCTGGATGATTAGGGCGATTGTGGAATTCAAGTAGCAGAAATGGGTCTAGTATGTCATCACGGGCAACTCAAGACTTTTCCTCTGGGTTGAACCCCTCCCAGTGCACGAGGTACTCTAGGCGACCTCCCCATTGTTGGGAGTCCAGGATGTTGAGGAGGTACATCATCAGCACCAGACCCTGGAGAGCAATGAAGTAGAGGGTCAGTATATGGGTCAGTCTATGTCCAATGGTGGACAGCTGGAATGTCAGAATGCTCACCTGACCAGGGGCGGTTTTTAGCACAGTATGCAGTGGAATGATGTTAATCCGGTGGTGGCTTCATGCAGGGAATTCTGTGCATACTCTCCCCATGGAAGGTAACGGCTCCAGCTGTCTTGGTGATCATGACAATATGACTGCAGGTATCTCTCGATTTCTTGTATCTTCCAGACAGACGGCTCCTACCTCGGTGGTGTACGCATCAACCTTGACAATGAAGGGCAGTTCTGGATTGGGATGCACTAGGGTAGGAGCGGTACTGAAGACTTTCTTGAGCTGGTTGAAGGCATTGGTCACTTCTGAGCTCCAGGACAGGGACTTGGCCCCATGTTTCAACAAGGAGGTTAGAGGTGAGCAGATCTTACCGAAATTGTTGATGAACCTCCTGTAGAAGTTAGTAAACCCCAAGAAGCGTTGTAGTTCTTTGATGATGTGGGTGGTGACCAATTCTCAACTGCCTGTACCTTCCTCTGGTTAATTCGGATGCCATGTTGGTCGATAACAGCCAAAGAAAATGGATAGTGCCACGGTGGAACTCGCATTTCTCGAGCTTGATGTACAGGTGGTATTCGGAAAACTCGGAAATTCTGGGCTTAAAGAAAATTTTGAATTTCCCACTCATAATAACAACATTGTGGTGGCATTCATGTGCGTTCAACTCGTAAATAGGATGTATCCGACATGACTTGAACACACCATCTGTGACAAAAACCCAGTGAGTTATTCATAGTGTTTTTACGTTTTACATGCATGCAGAAGTTATTATTGCATCAATAATCGTATTAAAATCATTCTGTTTTAGCCATATTGGCCTTATTATATAAAGTTCATGAAGTTCAGATTACTCTGGCATTATTTACATGATTTTAATAGCAATATTTTTATGTAAGTGATTTTTTTTCTGTGCTGTGGGGAGTCTGTAAACAGTTTGAAGTTATGAAAGGCATCTTTGGATAAAGTTTCACATATTCTCTAGACTGAGCAGACTTTGGCTTGGTGTCTGTTTAACTATTCAACTTGTCTCTCACAGCCCCAGTGAATCCAGGGCAGATGTCTTCCTTCTTTCAGAGTTTATTAACAGTGGGTGGGCAAACACCATGTTGAGCAGCCAGCAAGTGCGTATACCTGCATTAATTAGCTTTAGTGTTCGGCTCCAGCCCTCCACTAACCTTCATGCTGCTCTTACCCCAGTCTGCTCTAGGCAGTGTATTCTGAGTGGAAAGAACACAGCTTTGACACTTTGAATATGAGACATGTGGTACAGTGAAAAGTGTAATTATCATTATGAACATGTGGTTACTTCTTCTGACACGTGTATCTGGCTATAAAGAGACCTCTTTTGACACGTGCAGTGCTGTTGGACATGTCAGGCATCAGGCGGCAGGCTTCACTATTCTGTTCTATCACCTCAAGATGGGTTTTCTGTTGCTGCTGGCTAATTACACCAGTGTCCTTTTCAGGTCAGAACTGTAAAAACACACTGAGTAGTTTTCTCTGCAAGCTATATTTTCTGTTTATGACAAACTTCTTTTGACAGGTTTAATAATAACCAAAGATGACAGGCGGATCTTTGTAGAAGTAGTTTCTCCAACTGACAAGCGATAATTTTGGTCACACATCCAAAACTGATGGAGCAAATGCATTTATGTGACATTTAGTGATTATAAGCTGTTAACTGTTGAAAATGCAGAGTCAGCTTTCAAATAATGTCACTTTAATTTACTAAATTCAAACAATAAATGTTGTTTTGACACTCTTTAATGTGATTAACTATATAAATAATATAAATGTTTTAAATTTTTACTTTTATTTATTATTATTATTATTATGCTGTTAATGTTGTGGCAATTTCTCCCCATGGTATTGGAAATGGTATTGAATAAAAATTTGGTAACACTTTAGTATTGTCAGTCCTCTGTCATGTGTGTCATGTGTTCCCGCCTCTTGTGTCCATATTTGGTTTGTTTCCTATCCTTGTTTAATGTGATTATTAGTTAAGTCTGTCCAGCTGTGTTTGTCTGATTAACCTGTCTATTTTAGTTCATGCCTGTTCAGTTTTGTGTTGTCTGGTCTACTCGTTACTCCCCGGTGTTTCTGTCCATGTCAGCCTTGCCTTCTCTTGCCCTGCCTTGACGTCATCATTAAAGACTGTTATTTTGAGTTACGTCCTCGTCTGCGTGTCCCTAGTTCCTCCCTGCTGTATGCACCGTGACAACTACTCAGATGCTCAACCCAAATCTCACAGAAGTCAGAACATTGCTTTAAATCCACTTTTGAAGGAACGGATCATATAAAATTCTGCCTTCATTTACTTACCTTCATGTTCAGGGCTGGCGTCATGAATCAATTCTGCCTTGGATCCCATAGAGTAGGTGTGTAGTGCCTAACCAAAAAAATAAAAAATAAAATACAATGTGTATAAAAACATTTCATTTGCACTGGTTATATTTTTATAGGGATAGTTTACCCAAAAATTTACATTCTGTCATTTACTCGCCCTCTAGTTGTTCTGAACCTGTATGACTTTTTTTCTTCTGTTGAACATAAAAGATGATATTTTGAAGAATGTCTATTTTCTAGGTTTTCTAATCAGGCACTGAGTACACATTTCAAGTCATTTATTTTTTTTATACACCATAAAAGTAGCATATTGCATTCCCACCCTTCTTAGGACCATTTTGAAAAGATGTGTAAGATGCAGAGCTACACAAATATGTACACTAAATTAAGGGGGAAACTATTCTGTAGACATAAGTTGAGATGTATTTGGCACATGCTACTCACCAGCTCATTTCATATTCTACTGAAATGAGGAAATGTCTGCTGGCCTTGCACAGAGGACCCCTTGGCAATCTTGGGGTGCGCAGCCTGAGGCTTTGGAGGCCCCTGGCAATCCGAGGTCCCAGGGCGTTGGGCCTACTGGCTCTATCCATAATCCAGCCTTGCACATGTTGTTCCAAATCTGTATGACTTTCTGCAGTGGAACATACAAAATATTTTAAAGAATGCTTTTTTTCCATACAATGAAAGCATATTGTGACCATGAACTGGGAAGCTTTAAAAAGGGACAAAAACACTATAAAAATAGTTCATACAACTGGTACATGCATTGTTTGTTTTTGATATATTGAAAAGAGAAGTGTCACCACAGAAAAAGTACACGTAAATGCAGTTATTGGGAAAAAACATTTTGGCCCAAAACTCTTTTAAATGTTAAAGCTACACTATGTAACTTTTGCTGCTCTAGAGGTTAATAAACAAAAGAGCATGCATCTTGCGGAGGAACATTGTAGCCTGAGCTACTTCTCTCTGTTTATGAATGTTGCTTGTGAGTCACGAAAGTCTCGGCCACTTTGTAGTGGTTGGCATCCCACTCGGTTTAAAATAGAATATAAACACTTATTATAGGCGTAATGTAGGATTTGGGATGTACTCACTCATTATATCACTACATTTTATACATTTGAAACCAAAAAAAAATACATAGTGTACCTTTAACTAAAATTAAAACTATTAATTTTTTTTAAAACTGAAGTAAAGCTGAAATAAAAGATAAGTACTATAGGTAAATTTACACTCAAATTAATTTAAACAAAGTAAATAATATTGCTTAATATGTGTAAAGTCGTGTGTTTTTATGCTTTTTATATTATACAGGTTTAATATTACAAAACCACTTTGAGGCTATTCTGTAGTGTGAAAGTGCTTTATAAATAAATGAACTAAATGAAATAAGTTTAAGACTAAAATGACCACATAAAATCACTAGAACTTAAACTGAATGAAAACTGGAAATATACAAATAAAAGCTAATTCAAAATATTAATTCTATAACTGTATACAAGAACACTTAAAACAACACAAAATGTGGTTAAGTAAAAGTTGAGAAACAATTTTTTGGGTTAACTATTCCTTTATATGTTCTTCTGGGTTATCCCACAACATTTCACCAACCGACTAATTACTTTGACATGCAACTCTTGCAGAATTTGAAAAACACTTTTATCCACTCCTTAACAAAACATAAATATGCCAATAAAGTGAAAGTAGCGAGCAAGTAATGACTGAGTTTGAGTCAGTAATGACCGCCCTAATGAAAAGTATTGGCTGGGGAAGAGAAAGGAAAAGTCATTAGTGTTTTTTACAAGTAAGAATGGAGGGAGGGCCTGACATTTGACAGTCTCCTCTCTGTCTTACACTCTCCCTCTGTCCTGTTGTGTCCTGATGGCAGATGGATCCTGCAAGGTTATGAGGTCACAACCACACAGGGGCATGTGTGTGTGTGTGTGTGTGTGTGTGTGTGTGTGTGTGTGTGTGTGTGTGTGTGTG
>JAUZSZ010000095.1:26110238-26120862 GCA_034780575.1 Labeobarbus marequensis | reverse complement strand
TGGTGGGTTTTTGTTAAATGTGAGCCTAAATCATCACAATTAAAAGAACCAAAGACTTAAACTACTTCAGTCTGTGTTCATTGAATTTATTTAATACATGAGTTTCACAATTTGAGTTGAATTACTGAAATAAATGAACTTTTCCACGACATTGTAATTTATTGAGATGCACCTGTATATGTGTCACTTACAACTGACTTTGAAATACTAATTTTGCATGCAAAAAGGTTTATTATTCTTTTAAATGTAAATGTAGCATTTCAGTATAACACATCAACATTTTGTCATTTAGCCAAAAAATAAATAATTAAAAAAGCAATGTTCATTAAAAAAATGTTTACAGTTGTGGAATATTAATCATGTGACATAACTGACACAAATTCAAACAAAACCCCTAAACTTTGCATTCTCCTACCATATGGTACTGCTTGAGATTTCATTTGGAGAAGCATTTTAGCAAATTAATTTATTATCACATGAGCAGAATGTAAATGTATTTAAAGCACTAAGAGTTTCCAAAAACAAGCAGATAGGAGGCCAACAATTTAGGTCTTTATTTTCCGCTGAAATGATCATACCAGTTGAAGCGGTTTTAGATTTTCTTTGATTTAGGAGATACTTAAGCATCTGAGCATTCTCCTGTAAAACAGTAGCTAGAAGTTAGTGAAAAATTCAGTTATTGTATCACTGACCATGAGGACTGATAAAATATACTGTTCATTGGCAATATGGCAATGTTTTTCTCAAGGATGCCAGTGTCTAGGGAAAACTGCTTAAATTTCTCCTTCATGTCATCAGTTATTTTTTTTTGGTACGAGCTGTGACCTTGACACATTCAGAGTCTGTTTAGCATTGATTCATGAAACCATTTTAGCTATAATGTGTAATTTAGACAAAGGAAGCTCTTACTGTGGACTTTGATGAGAACCTCAGATTTTCCTCCCTTGGTCTTGATGGTGTGAACAATACCATACTCATCAAATTTGGCATCAACCACATGCATATCATTAGAATTTCCCCAAACTGATAAAATCAGACACATTTAGGCTAAAGATGGATGATAAAAAGCAATCTGACCACAAAAACTAAAAGGCTTACTTTTGTTGTTGAAGACAAAGCATCCAGGAATCTCCGTTTTCTTGGCAAGATGATGCATCCTGAAGCAGGAACCATCACTCCAAAGAAACAAGTTCAGCAATTAAAATTCATTATTTTGTAATTATGAGAACATTCATCAAGACTCTTCTTTTTAACACTACAAAAAAATAAATAAATAAATAAATAAATAAAAAAACCCTCTCTTACTTTTGATGACTGTAACTGAGGTCAAGATCTCCATCTTCAGTAGGCACCATTACGGCAGTTGCCATCTTCATGTCAGCTTTGAGATTTTTGACAAATCTTTCTGCATTTGTGGCAAAGCCAACAAGATACCACTTTCCTCCCATCTGTTTTTTTTTTTCAATATAAACATAACAGGTCTAAAACTATTTTAGCCAAATTTAACATTCCCAAAACTCCATGACAGTATCGATATACCTTAATTTAGATCATGTTACAGTAAAATTGCAAGGTACATTCAATTTTTTTTTCAAATTTTCTGGGTCGAAATCAGGCATGGGCATGACTTGAGCAGAAATGAACACCACACAGAGTAGAATGCACAGCATTTTCAATACAACAGTTGTCATGGCTGTAGATGTGTAGGGTTGTCTTTGCATGCAGCTCAGATGGCAAATTTAGTGATGACTGGCAAACCCTTTTTTATGTTGTAAAGTGACCCCTACTTGAGTCCCTCCCAATGCCACGTAAAGTTACACAACATATTCTTGCATAGCCAGACCTTCAGACTGAGGGCTGAAGGTCTTCTTCTTCTTCTTCTTCTTCTTCTTGTAGCATTTATTGGTGGTGGGCAAGCCAACTTTTGGTGCATTACCGCCCCCAACAGAACTGGAGTGTGGAGTGATAATGAGGAGGCTTAAAGAAAAAAAAAAATCCTTATATTCTCATGAAGATTCCTATCTATTAGATAGCTTATTATCATTCTTCTGAATTTTCTGTTACCTAATATTAGTTCTAATGTCATATTATTTGCACCTCCTGATTGTATCTTTGTTTCCAGCATCTGTCTCTCTTTGCTATATGCTCTACTCTCTAATATGCTCAACTGTTTCAATTTCGCCACAAAATCTACATAATCCAGAAGGATGTTTCCGGATTTCATGTAAATTTCCATTTAAAGATGAATGTCCTAATTTTAATCTTGCTATTATTACTTCTTCTCTTCTTTTAAAATCACTTCCAGTCTCATTATTTTGAAATCTGAAAAACTTTCTTTTGGATTTTGTAAAGATGTCTACATGTCTTCTCCATATCCCATTTATGTTGTCAAGATTTAATAACAACTTGCTTAATAATTGTCTTTGCTTCTGCTTTGTTGATTGTTACATCAATTTATATATTATTTTTATTCAACAATCTCTTAGCATGTTTATCTGCCATCTTGTTTCCATCTGTGCTAGTACTGGGACCCATAAAAATGAAACAACCCTATCATGAATATTAAGTCTATATAGTTGAATTATTTCTATAATAATATCTTGTCTGCAATTTGATGTCCCGACTTCTTAGAGCCCAGCTGAAGGTCTGGAATCCACGGCAGCTTTTATTGGCCAAGGCCCGCCCATGAGGCTGTTTGACTGACATGTCAAACAACTAATCACAGTTCGTTTCGTTCATCGTCACGTTTCGAGGCATGGAAATGTCGCCACAATAACAGCCTGGTGTGTAAAATTCTCGGACATATTTTAAAGATTCTGTGCCGCAAAATTTAAATATTTCACATACTTGAAAAATCCAGCGTTTAGTTGAACTTATAAGCGCTCGTCGTCACAGTTGTAAACACAATGGCTTTCTTCTTTCGTGAGGGGGTTTGGCGTCACGGCATCTTTGTTTCCAGGAGAAACGTTAAAGAACGCGACACACACGTCTCCTGGAAATCCTGTATAATTCAACCAATCCGATGACGACTTCAAAACTCCAGAGGTGTTTCCAGCTAAGTGTGCCATATGCATCAGATGTTTAGCCAATGTTCTGTGGCCGTGACGTCTGAGGCTGAGACTACACAACATGCACATGTGGATTTTTCCAGTAGTTTGAGGGAGTTCAAGGGCAGTTTTACATGCTTTTGCCCCAGATTGATGTCTCAATTTGGCCTTTGAATGTATGCAAACATGAATATTGAAGTTGATATCTGAATTAAGCATCATTTCCATAAGACAATGCTGTGGGATTGCTGTGGCATAAATAAAAATGTTTGTAATAAAATGGCAAAAAAAATAAAATTTGCTCTTGTGCCATCTTTAATTTTCATGTGTTAGGTAATTGTTTATAACATATAGCATTTGGACCAATCAGACACACAATTTTTCATTAGCTTTAACAAGTCAATTAGTCATTAGATTAATAAATAATCACAGACCCCTCACCCAATACACATACTAGGTGCCGGTATGTCTGTGAATGACTGCAGGCCCCCGGTTACCATGGTAACCAGAACAGCTCAGCCAGACCAGATAACCTTTATGACCTAATGGCATGTTGAGAGTTCTCCCTCTCACCATCTTTGAAAGACATTATGCCATAAAAATGGACTCTTCTCTAATTAATTAATAGAAAAAACTTTCTATGAATGAACACACATATCCTTCAGGTCATTGTGTATATTATTACTGTTCTTGTATATATTCTTTTGTGTTGTATACTGTTTTATGCATGCTTATGATAGATCACTAGTTAATATCAACTCACTTATACCATGTTTGGTCTCTATCAATCCGTCTTTGGATGATCTAATTGAGAGTGAATACTACATGTTGATACCTATGCAACATATTAGTGTCCTAAGAATCTTTACTAGTTTGTATATCAACTTCCAATCCAGTTACATATGCAAATTACTATGCTTGGAGACAAACAGTTGTAAACTTTCCCTCCAAAAGTTCAAGACACCATTGGCTCTTTGACATCCAAAAGGAGTGACCTCTATATCAGATAAAGCTCTCACATCAGTGACCCGCCTTCCAGTATGCGGTTCTTTTAGATCCTAAGAGGATGAGGAGGATGTGAGCTCCTCGGCAACCCTTAAGTTTTGCGGCAGACCTTGACTTTCCATTCAACCAAAGATCCTCGGGTCTCAGTAGATCTCTTTCTTAGCTTTTTTTCACTCTCTACCTGGAAGTAACTCCCAATCACCATCGAGTCAGGAGGACTTCTTTGGAATTCATCACTTTTCAACCCAGAAGAACGTGATTGCGAGTCCAAAACCTTGAAACCATCAAGACTTTCATCCGAGAATGCATCCGGACACTCGTCAATGACCAAGGCAATGCAAGTATCGTACATTAAACGAAACAGAGGTTTAGTATAAGCTATAGACCCCGTTATAAACAGCACTGATGGTTTTAATCAGGTGGGTAACTGACTCTTTCCATAACTCTCTCATCCACTTTAGCTCCCCTTTGTATGTACGTGTGAGTGTATGTTTATTCGTTTGTTTGTTTAGATTAGTAATGTGTGTTAGCGTTTAGTTAACAAAAGTTTTGTGCACACATTACATGAGTTTCTAGTTCTGCCTTGCAAATTAATGTCCCTTTAAGATGACCCTTGCTACATGCTCTAATGCATTAATAGGAAAGTATTTTCTGTGGCCATGGAAATATCCTTTCTTAGAGTTGATATGAATTTACACAATGTTCGCTGGACAAACAGATTAGTTGATGGCAATTTAATTCTGCTACAGTTATTACTGGCAGCCGATATACATAATTGTAATTAATCAGAATGAATTTTAATTATTTATATACATTTCCTTTTTGAGCTGATTTGCTACGTAGTGTTTTTTCCCCCCATACTATGGAAACCAGCAGGGACCAGCAACTGAAGGTGAACTATCCCTTTAACAAAGACTTTAACGAAAATCCCTATGGGAAAAATGAATGGGGAAAATACTTCCCGGAACCAATGCCACTGAAAAAGTGGGCAGCACTAATGCAGCCTTCTGCAAAAAAAATGACATAATCTGGACTGCAGTGTGAACACTTGTTGTGTGTGTTTTACCCCAGTTCTTCGTCAGCGATGCTTTTCTTGCCGGAGAGCTGGCGTTTGCGTAGTTCTGCGAGCATGGCATGGATTTCATCGTTCATCTCGTTCACACTCTTCTCAGGAGCCCCATCCCTCGAGCCCAGAGTCGCATTCAGCTCACGCGCTTTGTCCCGTAAAGCTGGACAACACACACACACACACACACACACACACACACACACACACGCATACTTTACTGTGAGCAGCAGAAATTTTACATGAACACAATGCACATATATATAAATACCGTAATTGTAAATACATTTACTAATGTGAACAGACCATCTATGAATCTCATTCTAATTAAATGATGAATAACAATGAGGGGACAATATATACACAGACAGAACTTTCCCTTATTTCTTTTCACTTCCATCTCATAGGTGTGACCCGCTTCAGTTTGGCTCAAAGAAGTTCAAATTTGACTCAGCAGAGTTAATGTTCTTTAATCAAATTAAATTAGATTCTGAAACTCCAATCAATTCAAACGGGGGAGTGAAATAAAAGAGCGAGCAAGCTTCTCTGCATATTCTAATTTAAATAAAAATCATTAAATTGAGATGAAAATGAGCTATAATTACATGCGTTTGTGAAATTCCTCGAGAGTTCAAATGCAAACAGTCGATCGACTATAAAGAGTGCAGTATATACCTGCCAAGCGAGCCGAGCTGGAAATAATTGCACAGCGAGTTTCAAACGCAGCTCGGGTCTTTGGGGTGGACAGAATCATTTGATGCCTTCTCGTTTAGCGTGCGAGAGAGGATGAGAGACGAGGCGGTTTACTGGAGCAGCGAGCTCACGCACTGAATGGATAATGAAGCTATTCCACTCCAAGCTGATTGATGTCTGCTCTCCAATTCTGCTAGCAGCTTTTTGGAAGCGGTTTTTGGCCAGTTATCAAAATCCAGAGGACCAAAGTGCAATATGTTGGCTCTAAGTGCCAAACACGTATCCAAGAAAATAAATTACGCACTTTTTTTTGTATTTATGGCTTTAATCTAATATTTTATCAAAATATATGTGTGATTTATTAGGGTATAAATCTAACATTTTAAAACACCTGTAAATGGCCTGTGACTTGAGAATATTTGCACGCCATAAATATTTAGGTTACACTTTATTTTAAGGTGTCATTACAGTGCAATTATACATTTAAGTACTGAGTGATATTAATGAACTACATGTACTTACTCTATGGTTAGGGGTACTTGCATGTAATTATACTGTGCATGATTTATTGTCATTATAATAGAACATGTAACGTGTAACAATGACACTGTAAAATAAAGTGTTACCATATTTTTGGCAGCCATGAAACTTTATGTGTATTATTTCAATAAAAACAGGCAGAACAAATTGGATAAACATTTATTTGCAAATTTTATTATTTTTAAAAATATTTTATATTTACTATTATTATTATTAAATGAAATTATAATAAATAAATAAATATAAATACTTATATTTACATAACATTAATGCTAATATTTATAACAACACTAATATTTATGGTCATTTTTCCTTTGCTTTCAAACGATAAAACACAGAGATTTTATTTTGGCAGAAAGTTCTCCTTTGAAAGGCTTTTCTTTTGGGAACAACAGATTTATTTTCCATTCTCATTACACTCTTGTTTTGAAATGCACAGAAAAAGTTTAAAAGCCAAAATGGAAAAAAATATGGAAATACAGCAATGATATATATTTACACAGAACCCAAGCTTCCTCTCATACGACACTATTATCGATGCTAGTGCAGCTTTTATTTGGCAGATCAGAGCAGAGATGCTATAATTTGTAGCTTTTATTAAGATCCCAAGAGATGATTTTTAAACGTTAACTTCTTTTTGTCCAAAACAGCATCTTAATAATGCTGTGCTCAAGGCATGAGACACTGAAAAACAGCGAGAAGAATCAAAATAGCCTGTGCATGTTTATACAGAAAACAGTGTAGATGGACACAAGAAGGCAAATGCTGTTAATAAACAAGATGCATCAAGAATCATTTTGGAGTCATGAGTCCCTGAAGCTGGTCATAATGAATGAAGTTTCATGGTTGAACTGAATCAACATTGAAACTAATTGTTGTGAAGGCTCAAATATTGACACTATTGTCTTCTACAGAGCTGCTTTCCAGCTGAAATTGAGTTTGTTTCATAAATGATTTTTACTGCTATGTTTAATAATGTGAAGCTGATTTGAAACTGAATCTGTGTTGTATAAAGTGCTACACAAATAAATGTGACTTGATTTGACTACACACATACACACAGTCAGTGAGTGGAGTATCTGTTTAAGTAATTATTTTTCCAGTAATGAATTTTGTCTCTTTTAATTAAGGCATCACATAATGTTAGCTGAACCTTCATTAACTAAAGCACCTTCTCATTGAAAGCCATGCACAATGATACAAACACACTCATTTACAAAGCATCAGGCCTCTCTCTCACACAAACACACACACACACACACACACACACACACACACACAAAATAAAGCAGCTCAGCTACATCCTAACCTCAGCCTCACCCAACCATCACCTCAACCTCAGCTAATATCATACTGATCCCATCAAAACCTCACTAAAATCATCATTTCTGGTGGCAGAGCTGGGTAGATTACTTACAAACTGTTGTCTGTTACTGATTCCAAATTACATGACAAAAATTGTAGTTAGTTACGTAATTCATTACATTTTAGCTAATACAATCAGACTGCTTTTTGATTGCTTTTAGACTACTTTTGACCTAACTTGTTTATCAAATTGATTTAAACAGGATAATCTTGTACCATATTTATATAAAAATGCAAAGAAAAAGAAAACATATTCCATTTGTTGTTATTGACAACATGAAGTGCATTAAATATAAAATTACATCAAGGTTTCCCAAACTGGGGTTCATGAGTTTAATGAAAAGCAAATAACTAATTATAAAAATGTAAAATTTAAATAAATAATTTTAAAATAACATCAAAATAAAATCAAATCAAATCAAAATAAAACACTTACTAAAAAATGTTAAATATTTTAGATATTTTATTTGTTTTCTTGCGTGTTGTGTCATGTTTTAAAACCTCAGGAGTATTTCAGGTAAATATATCAGGTGAAAGACGTTTGGGTGACAAAAGAAAGTTGTGGAATCCCTGCATTACATAAGAAATAATGCTGTGGTCAAATGCTGTGGGGCCTCTCAAATTTCTGAGTAATTATATCCACCTGACTAATGACTGACGTCTGTGTGAGCGTCCACAAAACAGGGCTTTCTGAATATATATATATATATAAGCAGTAGGCGATTTTATAAAGAAACATGATGAAAAAGAAAGTTGGTAACACTTTATTTTGATGTCCACTTTAGATATTCTATTAACAGTAAGTAACTTTGTAACTTCATGTCAACTAGCAGTCATTAGAGTATTAGTAGACCGTCTGCTTAATATCTTCTAACACTTTATTTTGATGGGTCCACAACATACTGACTATTTGAAACTTTGCAAGTATATGTCAGCCTATTCTGCTAACCCTAAATCTACCCTACTGAGAGTTAGTAGACATGTAGCTGCAAATTAATGAGAATTAGTTGACGTAGTTATAAAGTTACTTATAGTTAGTAGAATGTCTAAAGTGGACTATCAAAATAAAGTGTAATCCTGTAGTCTGATTCAGAGCATTTTATTAGTGCTGTCAAATGATTAATTGCAATTAATTTCATACAAAATAAAAGCTTTTGTTTGCATAACACCCGTGTGTTCTGTGTATATTTATTATGTATATATAAATACACACACAAACAGAATATATTTTGAAAATATTTACATGTATTCACATGCCTATATTTATTTTCATATGATTTATATTATAAATAAATATATTTAATATATAAACATAACCAGTTTTTCTGAAATATATGCATGTGTGTGTATTTATATATACATAATAAATATACACAGCACACACATATATTATGCAATCAAAAACTTTTATTTTGGATTAATCGTTTGACAAAACTAAATTTAATCTAATTACAAGTATTAAATCTTGGGAATCTGATTATGTGATCCAGATTAGATGTAATCAGCTCTGTCAGCTGGACCAGTTTGTATTTGTTGGTACCTTCAGCAGCCAGCAGTGTGTTCCTGACGTAAAGCTCCAGGTCCTCGGCTCCTTTGCGGCTCCGCTCTGCATCCGCTGCCGTCTGCTCCCCATCAGCAGACACTTTAGTCGCCTGCATGTAGAGAGAGAGCAACCCAATGAAAGCGCAGTGAGATTTTATCGAACCATTTCAGATCAGCCTCACATGTTCTTCTGCAGCCATGTGACGAAGAAACCAACCTCGGGATAAAAACAACAAGACACATTAGATCTGACAGCTCTGGGGCCAACATGGAACAAAAACTCAAAGAAATGCTGCAAAACCGCAACACTTCCAGTTTGGAAGAAATATTTGTAAGGTCAACGGTACCCGAACCCAACAGGACAGAAGAAGAGCGCAGGGGTTTTCTATTGAACTGGCTCTTGAACGTCTGCTCTCTGAAAAAGCTGCTTTAGAGCTGAACTATAATGAGTTTATCAAGGACTTCTGTTGAGAAGAATGTGAAAGGTTTCCTTTTGTACAAATGAGCAGAACACTTCAGACTATCAACAAGTTAATGTTCTGGCTTTCTTTCATGTTGAAAAACAAACTGGCAAGGTCAGGGTCTTACAGGAGTGATTCAGATGGTATATGTAAAATATGATTTATCTGGAGCACAGCTTCAGAAAACATGCTCATTCATTTTGCTGTAGAAGTATAAACTCAGGAATATATGTATATATATATATACACACTCACTGGACACTTTATTAGGTACACCTGTTCAATTGCTTGGTACCACAAATTGCTAATCAGCCAATCGCATGGCAGCAACTCAATGCATTTAGCATCTAGATGTGGTGAAGAGACTTGCTGGAGTTCAAATCGAGCATCAGAATGGGGAAGAAAGGGGATTTACGTGACTTTGAACGTGGAATGGTTGTTGGTGCCAGGCGGGCTGGTCTGAGTATTTCAAAAACTGCTGATCTACTGGGATTTTCACGCACAACAATCTCTAGGGTTTACAGAGAATGGTCAGAAAAAGAGAAAATATCCAGTGAGTGGCAGAAAATGCCTTGTTGATGTCAGAGGAGAATGGGCAGACTGGTTAGAGATGATAGAAAGGCAACAGTAAGTCAAATAACCACACGTTACAACCAAGGTAGGCAGAATACCATCTCTGAACGCACAACACGTCGAACCCTGAAGCAGATGGGCTCCAGCAGCAGAAGACCACACCGAGTGCCACTCCTGTCTGCTAAGAACAGGAAACAGAGGCTACAATTCGCACAGGCTCACCAAAACTGGACAATAGAAGACTGGAAAAACATTGTCTGGTCTGATGAGTCTCGATTTCTGCTGTGACATTCAGATGGTAGGGTCAGAATTTGGTGTAAAGAACATGAAAG
>JAUZSZ010000095.1:26025965-26040511 GCA_034780575.1 Labeobarbus marequensis | reverse complement strand
GTGGAAGGAAGATCCTGTTAAGACCTGGTTTGTGTGTGTGTGTGTGTGTGACGACTTTTGGCCCTCAGGTTCTACAATACAAAAAATATTTATAATAGTGAAGTTTGTTAAGATATGTTTTTCTAAAATTGTAAAAAAAAAAATAATAATAATAATAATAATTATATTTCACATTTACATTTCATTTACTAGCCTATAATCAGCTAATGAGATCAGGTTTCGTTAGAAATAATGTTTTCCTTTCGAACAAAACTAAATTTAAAACCAGAATAAAAGAGCTCATATATTAGGTGATGATAGGTTAAAATTTTCAGTTAGAACAGGGTTAGGAGAATATCGGCAATCAATTAACATCTTGTTTATTAAACTTCTTGTTGTATAAAAGCAATCATGCTTTTGAGCATCAGCACGGCTGTGAATGCTTGCTGTGATATTGCCAAGGCTCATTCCCGAACTCAGAGCTCATAAAAGTGTTTCAAAAAGTGCGAGAGCCTTTAGTCTGGCGAACAGCCACCTGCTATGATATTAAAGCAAAATATCACTTTTTAAAGTACACACTATAAATAGAATATTAATTGCTGTATATGTACACTGATAACTGGCCAAAGCACTTAACTACGTATTTTAGATATTTATGAATTTAGGTACAAACATGAACTTTTCTGCATAATTGTACTACATCAGGCAGATTAATATTGCATCTAGGGAGTGTTGACAATAATTTCTGACATCGCATAGAGGTTCTTAGCAGCGGCTATTAATGTACTACAGTTAAAAAGACTCACTTCAGAGCCACTTTAACCGATATTTGTTAGGCTACACGTGCAAGTGCTTGAAAAGACTAACGGTTGGAGTGGCATTATAGGACAAAAGCCATGAATGTGAGCCTCTGCATTGGTTTGTAATTTCCTTTGTCCTATTTTTAAAATAAAATTAAATTTTCTTGTCTTGTTGGCCTGATCTTCTGTATGTGCACCTCTATTATTATTTGTGTCATAAAGACACTGCAGACTTTATAGTTAAAATGATGAGATTGTAGATGCCATTTACTGTGATTTAGGTGGCCGCATGATTTGCTATTTTCAGAAAGAGGTCCTGTTGCTTAAAACGGCCTGCCAGCTAATGGCCCTAGTTATCTCAAAGAAAGCTACAGACTTGGGGCTAATAGAATAGACCTTTCTGTTATTGCATTACGATGTCGGCTAGTTGCTGCTCAGTGAAAATGCTGCCTGGCCATGCTAACTGCATTAAAGTGCGTTTACACTGTGGAGAATGCAACATGCTCTACATATCAGATGGTCTGTCTTTGTCAAGATCTCTAAATGCCAGCTTGTTGAACAGGGTTGACTGTACAGCAGTACCGCCTATGCAGTAACAGTACCTACTTCATAACATTCATGCAATCTTTTTTTTTTTTTTTTTTTTTGTCTAAAATTCTGAGCTTGCATCTCATAAAACATCTTTAAAAAAATAATAATAAAAAAGGTAATGTTGACTTTATATCTCACAATTTTGACTTTTTCTCACAATTGTGAGTTTATATTTCACAATTCAGACTTGAGAAGGCAATAATTCTGAGATATAAATTCGGAATTGTGAAGAAAAAAGTTAGAAGTGTAAAATAAAAATTTGTCCTGTGGTGGAAACAAGCTTCCTTAGGTCTGGGTTCTAATCAACAGTGTTGTTATTATTAATGTTTTAATTAATTCAAACAACGTTGAAATAAAATATATGAAAAACATTTTTAAGTGATTAAACAAACTTTAAAAATGTTGCCTTGTCAACTAACCAAAATAAAATAAATAGTAAATTTACTAAAATGTAAACTTAAAACCAATAAATAAATGAATTAAAGCTAAAAATGAGAAACTTAAACTAAAATTAAAATAAAAACTACAAATGTAAAATCTCTTGCAAAACATTAATAAATACAGTTCACTTAGCTTATTTTTTTTTAATTAATATTTACTTAATCATTTTAAGGCAATGGGTTTCCTCAATTTTTTTAAGTTAAGTCAACTTATCACTTTTTACAGTGTAGACAATGTCCCTTATACGGTAACTCTGAAAGGGACAGTTCAGCCACAAATTAAAACTCTGTCATTAATTGCTCACCCTCGTTCCAAACACGTAAGACCTTCGTTCATCTTCGGAACACAAATTAAGATAATTTTGATGAAATCCGAGAGCTCTCTGACCCTGCCATAGACAGCAATACAACTGAACTGTTCAAGGCCCAGGAAGGTGGATATCATTAAAATAGTCCATGAGACATTAGTGGTTAAAAAATAATGTTTTGAAGCTACGAGACGACTTTTTTGTGTGCAAAGAAAATAAAAATAACATCTTTATTCAATGATTTCTTCTCTTCTGGATCTTCTCTTCCATTTAATAAAGTTATTTTTCACTGAAGTCACATGGACTATTTTAAGAATGTCCTTACTACCTTTCTGGGCCTTGGATGTGGTAGTACCCTTGCTGTCTATGGAGGGTCAGAAAGCTCTCACATTTCATCAAAAATATCTTAATTTGTTTTCTTAATTTGTGTTCTGTCTTACAGGTTTGGAACGACATGAGGGTGAGTAATGACAGAATTTTATTTTTGCGTGAACTATCCCTTTAACTTTGTGGTCAATAGTTTGGCTGGTATGGCCCTAAAGAGTTTCCTCTCTATGTATTATCAAAGTAAGTCAGAATTTTACTCTTTAAAGCGTAATCAAATTGAAAATTATTCACTCAGCAAAACATCTTTGTACTCGCTATTCAGTCTAACTTAGTGATGTTCAGCTTTAGTTAAAAGCATACTGTTTATTCTGTTTCTATAAAGACAATTGTTCAAAATCAGTTGTTGATGTCAAGAATTAATTTCTTACTAGTTGAAATTACAATTTCACATATCAGAAATACAATTCTTACTAGTAAAAACCTTTATTTTTGATGATAGTAATTATGTGGTTACTAGTACAGACGTCTATTCTTGATATCAACAATTTAATTGTCACTAGTGACGATGTTCATTTCTGATATCTGACAATGTATTTCTGAGATCAACAATTGGGAGGGTAATTTCTGATATCTAAAATTACTTTTGTTACTAGTAACAATCACATTCATGATATCAGAAATGAACATTGAACATGGTGACATTTAACTAGTGAAAATACAATGACAGATATCAAAATTTGCCATTGTTACTAGGAAAAATCTAATTCCTGATATGAAGAATTAGCATTTTAACTAGTGAAAACTGAATTGTTGATATCAAGGATTCATATCCTGAGAAGGAATAAAAGTCAAAACGGCTTGCCATAAATCTAAGATATATGTGAGAGTACAACACTACCCAAACATAATAGCCTCATTATGTGTTGTATTCCACATTAGGAGGAAGACATTAGTTTTGTTTAAACCTTTTTATAGGCAGTGCTGCATAGTGAATACCCCTACTCAAGGGGTGATCTTAATGTTAAAAAAGCAAAATTATGCTATTCTTCTGTACCTTGAATAGGAAGTTTGATTTTTCTGTGGCACATCCGCTGCATTGTCTCGGTTGTCATAGAAACAGCACAACTCTGGGGCTTTAATTCAGATTGATTCTCTTTCTTTTTCCTTTTGAACGACACGCTATTTTGTATGTCATTCCCTTTTGTGCTGAAGATATCCTGCTGAGCAAAACTAGCACTTAAATAACTGTGTTTATCCACACCTTTTGACAGTGCGCTCAAAAAGTGTCCTTCTGCAAAATGAAAAGCTTAATTCCAGACTGTCTGCCAGACATGAAGAGCTACAGCTCAATTATTATGTGCACCATGTGACACAGAACAGGGCTGAAGTGCTCAGGACAAATACAGCTCTGTCCTTAGATCAATATGTGTATTTTTCACTTCATAGCTCTTTTTCATCACTCTTTCCTGAGTGAGCCAGATTGTAGAAAGCAACAGCATAGCCACCTACACACACTGGCCCTCTGTCTTGCCAATGGTAGTGAAGCTCTCTGGGCTCAGTCTTACTACAGTCATATGCCCAGTCACCCACACGAGCCGCCCACTGTCTGAGTCTTTTCTAGGTGGTGTGAACGCGGGCCATCACGAGCAGACATATAGCTGCTATGTGTGGGATTACATCCACTACTCTGAACGCATGTGGGCCATGCCAATAATGCACTGATTCATTCTTTATTATTCTGTGCGATTTGGCTTTCTAAATGACTCAAGATGGAGCAGCAGTATAAAGATGCCCATTTACAGTTAATTATTTCATACTGCATAAATTTGAATATTTTATGGAAAGAATAATGGGATAGTTCACCCAAAAAAGAAAACTGTAGCATTTTATTCACCCTCATGTCACCCCTTTATAATAAAAGTCAATGGAGTCCAAAACAGCATTGGTACGTATTGACTTTTTTTATATAGCGGTTATGTTAGGGTGAAACAAAAAACAATTCAGAATATCTTCTTTTGTGTTTCGGAGAAAAAATAAAGTCATAAATGTTTTAAAACAGTATGGATGAAGAAATGATGACAGCATTTTCAGTGTTGAGTGAATTGTCGTCCACAACAGTGTAGTTGTTAAAAGGATAGTTCACCCAAAACAGAAAATTCTGTGATTAATTACTCACCCTCATGTCGTTCCAAACCCATAAGACCTTTGTTCATCTTCAGAACACAAATTAGGATATGTTTGCTTAAATCTCAGAGTATAGACGACTACCACATTCAAGGTCCAGAAAGGTAGTAAGGATATCGATAAAATAGTCCATGTGACCTCAGTGGTTCAACTGTAATTTTATGAAGCTACGAGAATACATTTGTGTGCAAAGAAAACAAAAATTATAACTTTATTCAACAATTCCTCTCTTCCATGTCATTCTCCGCTGTGCATTCATAAGAGTACCACGATGCATGCATGTGGTTCACCACATGAGTGTGAGTACTTAATGATTATATATATACACATAATGAGCAGCATAAAAATAATATTGAAGTAACACTGGTCCGCAACACCATTCAGCCTTCATGATCATCTGTCTGTCCCCCACGAGAGGCCTTGAACCATATGGTTCCTAAATATGACAAGTAGAGTGTTTCAACTCAGTTTTTCCATTTGCTCAGGCCCTCCCTTTAAACAGTTGACCTCTGCCCCTTTCATTTATGAGCAAGCAGGCTGAGAGCTCAACTGGAGAGTTTTGTTTTGTCTCCCACTGTGAGGGAACTATCAGTGGTTTTAATCTTGCTAGGCTCTTCCAGGAACAACGGCCCCGATATGGCTGCATTAAAAGTTTAGACAGGCCAGTTGGACAGCTGCTCAGCTTAGATCTCCTGTAAAGCCTGCCGGACCCTGCCTTTGCCTCTCTCCTAAACCCTGGAGACCAGCAGACATCCTGCTCTCATCTGTATGGTGGCTACTCATCAACATGGTGAAAATGTCTATATAAGAATTACAGGGACTCCAGATTATAAAGCTAAATGATGAATTTAATTTTAAAGAAGTTAATTCTTAGTTGAATTCGTCAGTTTCTCAGTTGAGTTTTGTCAATGAGTTGCACAAATAAGCTCCCACTAATGCATTATATTGAATAGTAAACTGCTCCTTAACCTGCATTAAACCATAGGCTGTTTCTGTCTTCAGTGAGATCAGCTGTAATCCTGTAGAATACCTTGGACTGGCCATTCTGCATCCCATAAATAAGACTGGTTTCAGGTCACCTGTTATTTCAGCCGTTACCAAGGAAACACTGTAGTTGAAAAACGGAATAAGAGCCAGGAGTAACCCTACTTGCACCCCTTGATTTCAGCTGCGAAAATTGCCATGTACTCCTGTTTCATGTTAGCAGGTGATAAGATGGTGGCTATTTTGTTGAGCACATTCTCTGGAAACTTGAAAAATTGATTGCATTGACAACACAGATAAAGACACAGGTGACAAGAGAGCTGGATGGAGATCAGCCAGAATCCATTTTTAGATTGCAGACAGCTTAATGTCTCTTTGTTTTTAGCATAGACTGTAAAAAAAGTTTTAGATTCAGAACAATAGATGGCATTTATGATTACTGTGTTTGATTAGTTTATTTCATTTTTAATATTATTTAATTTTATTTAATTTTTTTATATTTTATATTTTATTTCATTAATTAATTTATGGTTTATCTTAGAGATCTCTCATTCTGTCCTGTCAATTAAAATATATTTTTAAGAAATGTATTTTTAGTCACATGTTTGACTCACTCAGAATGGATAATTCCCCACTTCTAGTATTTGCCACTCTTTGTCTAAATAAGTACATTGTATTTGAAGCAGTACTTGAATGGAAAGAATGTGAGCAGTTGATTTGTAGTTAAGTTAAAATTGGTGCAGTTACGGTTATGACTGTTGGCGAAACACACGTGCAAAGGCTTTTCTTGCAAGGTGGTGCTTTCCAGCAACAAAGCCCTGGCAGACATGTGACCCATTGAATGGTGACTGGAAAGCATGCAAGTGCTACTGTCAACACCAGTGCATAAATAAAGCTAAAGATAGGGCCTCACCACCATCGCCATCAACCAGCTACGCTTTTTATAGGGATGCTTTGATTTATAAAAGGCAGAGGGGTCTATTTTTTGACTAACCGGTCTTCTGATGGAAACTTCTGATGGATGCATGACTGACCCCCATGGCCTGAGTGTGGCTGGGGTTTTGGGAGATAGTGCTTGGTGCAGAGTGACTGACACTGCAGACAAAGTCTGTGTGTACTGGACGCCGTCCTGGAAGAAATGCTATTTCAGTAATGGACTCCTGTGGTGGAGTTCCTCAAGGAAAACCTCTCAGTCAAGTAAGACAACAATATGACAATGACAAGCATGAGATTAATGCCCCGTTTATGAGAAAAGAAAAAAATTTTAAAGGCACAAATCATTAGCTGTGCAGAATGGCATTCCCCCTTGTAAGGCAGTGTTATTTTAGTGTAATTGAGAAAATATTACTTTTTATTAATGTTTTTAATATTTTTTAATGTTTTTATTTTTATATTATATTGTACATTTTATTTTAAGTTTTTTTTTCTTCTTTACATTTAATTTTTTGTACATCAAGTTAAATGAAAATGCCTTGACAATTTGCTGAAATAAAATGTTAACTATAACCCAGGACAGCGCACTTACTATTGTATTGCATTTTTATATTAAGGCTTATTGATTCAATAGCCAAAAATATCATTAAATATGCTCAATAATTAGTTATTAATAATAAATGCAATAATTAAATTCTGGCCCTTTCACTTAGTTAAAATAAGCAGCATTAATACAATTAATATAATACATTAAACAGTTAAAACTCTATAGATTTACAATATTTCATAATACTTAATGTTTAATGAATTGCCCAGCCAGTTAATTGCATTAATTAATATTGTTTTAACAATTAGATATATATTTGTAATGTAATTTACTTTGGCAGATATTACCAAAACAACGTATATTGCATTGTATTTGGTAGTTCTAAGATGAGGTGTGAGGCTTATTGATAATAGACAAATACTGTTAAAAATCTTAATTAATAAAAGTAATTAATAAAATAAAAATGGCTCCATTTAGTTAAAAATGACTGAATTGAATTATTACATCAAAATAAAACTTAAGGTGAAACAATACCGTATGGATCTATACTTGATGAACTGATAACAAAATAATAACTATTTAATTAATTGCCCAGCCATTTTTTATAATATTTACACTTTCAAAGTGACTTTGTACATTTGTATTCAAGGTATATATTTTATCAGTTCACACCTTTCCTGGGAACTGAACCCATGACCTTAGTGTTGCTGTACTGTTAGATATGCAGGAACCCATTATTTATTTCCCACACATAAGCTGCACCTCTTAGTGACCTTTGGAACATCAAAACATGTTTAATTAGCAGTTGAGAATGTGAGAACAGTGTAATAGACAAGTGACCAGTGCAGTGGGAGACTGACACATCTGAGTGTTGTTCTTTGGGTGAAATGTTAATGTGATGGCATGTTCAAGAGGGCGGCTTTTCAACTGACAGAAAGCAGACATGGTGGCCACTTTGTTCTTCCCATCATTTGGTTGGCCTGAATGAATTAAACAGTCACAGACTTACAGAAATAAACTATGTTTTCTATCTGGGTGTATGGCATGTAAACGCAACCATTTTTAAATGTGTGGGGGAGAGGGAATTGTATATACATATAGTTAGTGTGTTTAAAAGTGAGATATGCCACTGCCTGTCTAATAAAGAGAGACGGGCAGATGGTGAGAAGGCTTTGAATCATTTAGTGAGTGCTGGTATTATAAGATTATGGGCTGGGTAAAAATGTCGATTTCTAGATTTTAATCTATTCAATTTTTTTTACGAAATGATATCGATTCTTAAATCCCAACAATCGATTAATCTACCTGTTTTCATTTAATGAAGGATACGTTGTAGCGCACCTCCCATCCAATAAATCGCAATAAGCTTTGTGCTTTGTTACTTTTGATATGAAACAAAGTCTCAGATTTCAAATTCTGTCCATTACAGTATTCAAACAACGCCGTTTTGGCGCTGTTTAATGTGGAGTGACAGATTGGGCCCCTCAGTTCAAGAGAAGCGGCAGCGTGAAGCGCACGTGAACCGATCATCTGTTTTAAAACCAGTTTCAGCATGAAAGAAACATGAATAAACGTCCGAAGGTATGTTAAAAGAAAGAGTACAACTTACCGAAACCCGTATCCTGTCTCATGTAATCGCTTAATCAGTGTTTCAACCATGCAAAGACGTCAATATAACAACTTGTAAACAATATGTCACGTACTGTCACAAACAAACATATTAGGTGACCATAAACTAGCCTAATGAACTCCAGAGAGAAGCATTTTGCTAAATATATGCACCATATAACATAGGCCAATTCATTATAATTTGTACTGTTCTTCAGTGTTTATGTTTGAAATCCGTCAGGTTTTTATGATAGCTACCATTTAAATGTTTATTTCAAAAAAACGGATTGGAGCAGAAATATCAGTCTGTAATTGTAACTTGATTATTATAAAACTTTACTGAGTGTAATTTAAGTGTTTGTGTATAAATCAGCTAATTTTATCCTTCAATATTGTAGTAGGCCTAGCACCAGCTGACACTCGTTTATATTTTACAGCATTAGTTGAGTTTTTTTGGCATATAATTGATATATATCCAAAATAATCGATATGTGATTGAATTGAATCAAATTGAACTGAAAGCTTGTGAGTCAGAATCATATTGAATTGTGAAATTTGTGTCAAAACCCAGCCGTAATTATTAGAAGTAATGCACATTTGCATTATAAATCTTTTCAAAGTATTTATAAATGTCTCGCTCAGGGTAGGGGAACACCCTCAATGTGTCATTTCCAAAATATTGCAAGACATGTCAGGATGATACAGCCTTGAATATCCTTTACACCTTGCCGATAATACCTACACCGTTTTGCTGTTTGGTTGCTATGATGATGCTGATTCAAATGGCTCGACTATGAATCAGCGAATCAATATCATTTGGTCTACATGACAACAGAGTGCAGCCAGGCCATGTCACCGTCCTCATCTGGGAAAAACCCCAGACTGGCTGAATCTTGTGACCCATGATGGCATCCAGGACTGTAATATAGTAATTCTCATCAATGAAAATTGTGTGTGGGAGTCAACAGCCCCTCTTAGCACCTCTGCCAATATTACTGTTGCATACATGAAACAGGCATGCTTGTGGTTCTGCCAAGATTCTCGCTTCTGCTATTTTAGCGGGACAGGCTCGTACTAACCCCCGCCAAGCCTGTAACCGTATACCCTGCTGGTAACTGGCCCCGTCAGTCATGTCAGAGTGGATGCGTGGACCATCCCTGACCCCCAATATAGGGGCCACAATGATGAGTTATTGAGAGCCAGATCAGTAATCATACATGCTTCCTGCATATATAGCTTCAGTGCTGTGACTAATGGTGACAGTCACTGTGAACTGTGATTTGACAGGGTATGACTGCTCAAGATCAAGGATGAGAAGAGAACGCAACGAATGAAACATAGGAGAATTTCTATGAAATCTCTCCATGACGTGTACCTGGATAAAATACCTGTGAGACATTGCATTTCTCAGAAATGTAGAAGATATTTCAGTGTCCTTTTATTTATCTGATGTGCAACGACAAAAGATTACTTGTTCGGCGGTATATAGATGTGAAGTGTACAAGACTGTTTGTTTGTAACCATGGCAACATCAGCCTGTGAAGAGATGTGGTGCTTGAATTTAACCTGGCCTACATTGACTGCCCCCTGCAGTTTAACACTTACACTTACCATCTCTTCACTCTAGTCTGCAAAAGGCTGAATAAAACAAAAAGAGAATCACTTAATGTGCATTCCAATTCACATACTTAAACAAGTAATATATTTGAAATACACTTATTTCATACTAAGTATAGTTCAAATCTATTAATATATTTACTGATATATTGCTCAAAACATACTGATATAAAAACGATAATTAAACTTTATTTAGAGTACTACTTGTGTGCAATGCATATTTCTTAATATTAAGCCTAAAATGTGTTTTAATGTCACTATTGATGAGGATTTTATGATCTTTGAATAATATCAGTCTTTAAATTCAAGATATTTAAAGTATACCTGAAGTATACTTGCTAGTTCCACTTTAGCACAGTCAAATATACTTCTGTATATCTAGTTGGACTTCAGCACTACTTCTGCACAATTAAAGTGCATTAAGCACATAAATATGTGTTTGTAGTATACTTAGCATCTATTTCAAATACATTTTAGTATATTTATTTTTCACTAGGGTATACCATGCACTAAAATACTGAAATATTATTTGTGGAGAAAACTACATCTTTTTGAGTGTGTACCATAAGAGTAGTCAAGCTTTGGGACATACTATTTCATAATTGCATCTTTAACAGTCCGCTCTGCTTCATAGTTATGTGCATCCTGTCACTGTTTAAAGTGCCCTGTCAATCATCTTGTCATAGATAACATCCTCCACATTTCATTTCATATAATTTCCCACCATATTGGAGAGAAATGAAGTAGCACATCAATCAGTCGTGGGTCTTTCATGCGAAGAATTCTTCTCAAGTGTTTGCATAATGATGCATTTAAAAGTTAATGACCAAACATATATTTATAAAAGTTCACAATGTTGTTGCAGATGAAATATAACATGGATAACATAAAAGACATATTTTTTGGGTTCGATATTGGTTATTGACCACTCTGCACTTAAAGGCATAGTTCATCCATAAATAAAAATTCTGTCATCATTTACTCAGCCTCATGTTATTTATGAGTCTTCTTCTGCTGCACACAAAAGAAGATTTTTGAAAGACATGCTGGTAATCAAAAAGTTGTTGGTAGTTATTGAACTTCATAGTATGGAAAAAAAATACTATGGAAGTCAACTGGTACCAGCAACCAGTTTTGTAGCAGCTGTTTTGTAGTTCTGATCAAATCCTTGTCCAATGTGCAATGTGTTGTGGGCAATAGCTGGTAAAGTATGCATGGATCTTGAATTTCCTCCAGATCATTCGGGTACATTGAGATACTCACTACTACAATTTGGGACACTCTAATTCTAATTCTGAATACTACAGATAGTATGCAAGTAGGGATGCAGCATTAGTCTAGTTTATATATATATATATATATATATATATATATATATAAACTGTAAGAGACTAATGTAAGAGACTAATGCTGCATCAAATGTATTGTTTTCATTTTAAACCATTTTAAGATAAAATAGATAGCAGATTTTGGTTGGATTTTTCAAAAGGTTTTTTCATGAAGCATCCTATTATATGAGGACAATAGTTCTATACTTACACCAATACTGATTACAAAAATGAAAACAAACTCTTAGAAGTATCACTATAAATAAACATTGCAGGTTAAAGGGAAATAGATAAACCTCTATGAGTTTATTCTGTGGTACACAAAATGAGATATTTTGAATTTTAATTTGTTTTGGTAACCATTAAATTAACTATATTGCAGCTGAATAAAGCATCTGGCTCTCTAAATAGCTGTGAATTAAAACAAAAAATGCTATGTTAAATTTAATGTCAGTGTATGGTTGCCTGATGGTGTATTCTTAGCCTGTGAGATAAACAGGATCAGGAGCGTGAGGCCGCATCTGAAACACCATAACATTTCATTACATTTATTTTCGGGACCATGTTTCTTGGAGCAATAGCATGGGTTTGTGATTGTATCTAGAGTCTGCTTTGCTTTCCCTCGGGCGATATTGGTTATTTCTTAGATTGAGACAGTGGTTGCATGGATATTATTGATATCCATGGTACCAAAAATATCAGCTTGCTGCTGTTTTTATGACATCCAGATGCAGTTTACATTACATGGCACATTGATTGCAGCCATACATTTTGTGCTTGCTCAGGTATCCTCGATCTGCACACAGTGGCTATTCTGGGAATTCTATTTCTGCAAATATGTTAAATATATACTAGACACCCAGCCTCATTCATTGTTAATGAAGCTGCAAACAGAAACATTTCCATGAATCAGACTGCTCAAATGACAGATAACAGACAACCGAGGCAACAGAGATATGGCTCCACCTGGGATCACTTAGCAACCAAAAGCATGATGACATCATTACTTCATGTAAAGAATCAGACACTATGATGTCATCAGGAAACGCATGACATTGGAGAAAGGAAGTGTGTATGATGCTATTGGTGTAATAAATACAGAATGTATAAGACACAAGTTTGTTGTTATATTTAATAGTGCAAATATATGATAGAATATAGTACAATAATATAACATGTTTTCACAGTTAAAATAATTTGTCTAGTGCGCCTGCTGTATAAATGAAGAACACTGAAGTCTTCTTATAGAGCCTGGCTAAAACCTCTTCACTTTGTATATGCTGCCATCTGCTGGGTAATGATAATTACACTGACACAAAGTGGTGTACACTGTAAAAATTACTTTTTGGAATATGTTTTACAAGAAAATTCTATTTCAGTCTTTCTACTTTAAAATGTAATGTTCAGTTCAATGTGTGAATCCTGGACTGAAAAAAAACATTTTCACTCAATTTTCACTTGGAAATTGCTAGTATATTTGACAAATCATTACAAAGAAGCAATTAACACACTGCAGTAATCTTTGTTTTATTTATAACTTCAAAAGAAAAAATAAAAATACAGTGCAGACACCCTTCAGGAAAAGAAGTATTGAGCAAAATGTAAATGTTTTTAACGTTTAAAGTGAAATATTTTTTTTAAAGCACAAAACACATGTAGTCTTTTACCTTACAGTTGCAGTTGTGCATGGTTTATATTCATACAGTTTTTAATAAAATGTTATGAAATCTGTTATTTCAATGTAAACATATCTATGTTGCAATATAAAAGTGAAATCAGTTTAATACATTGCAAGTAAAAATAAATAACGTAAGAACATCATTTTGGCATCATGGATGACATAACCACTTTTCCATTTCCTTTTGAGCCTTTGTTTAAAATGTTCTGGTACTGTAACAGAAACCTTTCCTAGAGGAGGCAAAGCGTGACACTTACACGCATCCTCGTGTGGACCAGCGTGTCTTCCACACGCTTTGGCGTGATACCGGGTTGCTTGAAATATATTGTTTCCTAAAACACTTGTCACTTGTAACTTACAACTCAGGTGATTAGCTCAGAACAATTGTGTCTGGAACCGAGTGTCCATAAGCAGAAATGTGCCAGCTGAGCAACTGCCCTTGAATGCTAACGGATACGTTTCTCCAAGCTATTATACACATACTTGACACACGGTCTTTAAAAAATGTCTCATTCAAGGAAAAACCTAGAGCAAATGTCAAGACCAACTAACTGCAATAGACAACATGTTCCAGACTTTATTATAGCTCGTGTCTGCTGTGCGTATCACGGCAGCACATGGCTGGGCAAACAGTGAGTAACCCTCAGTCCTCCTTGTTATCCTTTCTTTCCCCGTGTAATGAGCTTTAGCTTGATTACCTGATGGAACAAGTCTGTGCTATTGAATATTCCACACTAAGACACTTAGACTGCTCCCTGCAGGAAGATAGTGACTCACAGATCGACAAGGTTAAACATTCTCCAGCCTCTGTCAATTCTAAATGCTGCAAACGGTCCAAAGCGTGAGCTGAAAAAACTGCTGTGTTACGGAAAAATGTGTTAAGCACATATGCTAGACAGTTTTTGGTAAAAGCTTGAGAGCTTATGGGGTGCAAATATATGTGGTATTGTATAAATATATGTAGTACATTGTACACAACTGAGAGTAGGCCTATGCTGAATTCAAATCACTTTCAGGCCCATCGTGACTTCATGACATTCAACTTAATGATTACTAAATCAAATGAACTTTGAGAACAGAACTGCATGCTCTGCAGATTATTGTATGTGATGAAATGTTATGCTTGAGAAATGTTGTCATGCATGAAAAAAAATCTCGGATAAGACTGCAACTCAGGGCACCGCATCTTCCTTCAATGACAATTCACACGTCAGATAATGTG
>JAUZSZ010000095.1:25983864-25995486 GCA_034780575.1 Labeobarbus marequensis | reverse complement strand
TGTCGCTCATCGTCATTAACTCCACCGGCCTCGTTCCGCTCCCACGGCTCTCGGCCCCGCCCCACTCACCACAGAGTTGAATTACTGAAATGAACTTTTCCACGACATTCTAATTTATTGAGATGCACCTGTATCATAGGTGAATGAATGGGCCTTACTTGTGTTAATTCATGTGCGTCCAAAGTTTTTCATGTAAAAGTAATTATAATATAACGTTACATGTTATAATTATGTTCCGTCCAGCCCTCCTGCATCTCCTACGTCTCCGCTGGTCCCGTCCAGCTCCGCGCTGCGAGAGCGTTCCCAAGTGTCCGCGCTGCCCAAGCGCCCCCAAGTTTCCGTGCTGGCAGAGCGCCCCCAAGTGTCCGCGCTGCCCGAGCACCCCCAAGCTTCCGCACTGCCCGTCCGCCCTCAAGTGTCCGCGCTTGCAGAGCGCCCCCCAAGTTTCTGAAGTTTCCGCACTTGCAGAGCGCCCCCAAGTTTCTGAGATTGCAGAGCGCTCCAAGAGTCCGCGCTTGCAGAGCACCCCCAAGAGTCCGCGATGCCCAAGCGCCCCCAAATTCCCCAAGAGTTCGCGCTTGCAGAGTGCCCCCCAAGAGCCCGCGCCTCTTGAGCACCCTCAAGTGCCCGATCAAGCCCCTACTTTCCCCAAGGAATTTTTTTGGGGGGGGTAGTAGGGCTCCAGCCATAGAGATCGAGGCGGGGGTTGGGGCCGCGGTCTCGGAGGCGGTTACGCTGTGGCCTCCAGAGTCCCCTGACCCACCATGGCTCCTGGAACAGGCGCTGCCCTGGAGGCCGGTAGTCCTGCCTCCTGTTCTCAGGAGGCCTCCAGAGTGCCCGTTCCGGGAGCCATGGTGGGATGGTGTATGGCGCAAGGACGCGCCTTCCGGAGGGGGGCGTAATGTCAGTCTTGTGTCTTGTTTCCCCTCCTCTCGTGCCCTTATTTGGACTTCCAGTTCCGTTCCTTGTTTCTAGTAATTAGTCCATTAGTTTTCCCCAGCTGTGTATTGTTAATTATCTTGATTAGATTCCTGTTTGTAAGCCCTGTGTTTCCCTGCCTCTGTGTCCGGTGTCAATTGTCATTCTAATGTCATTCTGTGTGGATTCAATGTCTCCAGCGATTCCTGAGTTTGTATAATAAGTTTGTTATTTGAAAGAAGTTCCTCGCCTCCTCATTCCCTTCACCAGAGTGGATTGTGACAGTATTTACCATACTTTCAAAACAAAAATTAGGGAAAAAAATATGCAATATGAAAATAATTTAAGAAAACATGTTTTTCTTAATAAAACACAAGATTTGGTTTTCAAAAAGCCTTTTCAAAAAAGGACATCTTGAAAAGGTTATATTCGGGTCAATACGGTCTTATATTCGGGTCAATACGGTATATTTATTTTTTATAGGATTATATGTCTGTCTATTAGGGATGTGCATCTCATGACTCAGCCCGATACGATACGCATCTCAATGTATAGCCAATGATATGATACGTTAAAGATACATATGAAGCAGGTACTGATGCAATTTGATATGATTTCGACTCAATTCGATTCAATACAGTGCGATTCGCTGCAATACGATGCAATGATGAGGAAAACACTGGTTCAGTCAGGACCACTTGAGTCAAAAATAACAGACATTGTCAAATATCCAACTTTTTTATTTGCATTATGTTAAAGTTACATTGGCGGTATGGCTCTGTTCTGAGTTACCCATCACTTTCATGAGCTCCATGAAAGCTAGTCAGGGAACAGCAGCAGCTTCTGGGGACATCTCCCATTTACTGGGAAAGCAGCAAAAAACAAATCCCCCCAAACAGACCATACCGGCAATGATCCCTGGCTCTTCTTGCTAAATCGAAGAGCCAGCAGAGGATTAAATGAGCGTTTCAAAAAGCCAATCTCATTTAGTTGAAAGAAATGAGCCAATAGATCTACGTGAAGCTAGCAAGAGGAATGAAGCTAGAGCTAATGAGGCTGTAAAATAAAAATAAGCCCATTTGTAACTGAAGCAATGTTTATTTCACTACAGATTACAAGCATCACTCATAGCTTTCTGAGCCTTAAGGATGGCTTGAGTATCTGGCCGGAGGTACCGTTCATAAGCTGTCGAAGACCATCTTCCCATAGCTTTTAGGGTAGAAACGGGAGTAGAGGAAGCTGCAGTTGTAGCCGCCCCTATGCGCAATGAATGAGCCGAATAACGCTCTGGGGGAAGCCCGCAGCATTCACAAAGCAAGCGGAAACGGGATGCAAACCAAGCTCTAGACATAGGCTTTCCCTCCTCTGTTGTAAATAATGGATCCTCCGGACGAGCTTGAGAACGACTCCTCAGATAAGCCAACATAGATGACAGAGGACAAAAAGCAGAGTTAGTTTCAGAAACATAAACAAAAGATCCTTCTCTATTTCTATCAGTTTTTGAGTGTTTTAGAAATAGGGTGAAGTGGTGAGAAAATATTGAAACATCAGATATAGTGAGGTCATGTGACGGATTAAAAGAATATGTGCGCGTTGAAAACTCGCCACCTCTGAGAAAGCCATAGAAAGCCGTAAGCAAAACAGATTCTAACAACATATCAGAATAAATCCCAAAGCATCCCTCTCGCAGACGTGATATTACAATTTTTAAAAGTGGAAGTGTGAGAGGGAGACGATGATCATTGCCTTTTGGTTTCTCTTTTTTTAGTCCATTAAGCAGGAGACGAATTGATGAGTTTTCGAGCAAGCTGATGGTGGATGGATCCAAGCAGCGCAGGTGGAATTGGATGCCGGCGATTATACTTTTGATGGATGAAGGCTGCATTTTTTTGGGACTCAAAACAGTGTACTATAAAAGCACTAATATATGAAACATTGACAGGAAGTACATCTACAGAGAAGGTGGCACAGAAGGAACTAAAATGAGACCAAGCAGTGTCGTACATTTTTAATGTCGATGTTGCTAGACCACTGCGCATGTACTTTGCTGCTGAACGTAAATAAGATTTAAGGGTCATGTCTAATCTATCACGGTTTGGCTGAAGGGAGGGCACGACAAGCTGGCTGACGCTGAACCTGGACACAGGAGGTGGAATTTCTGAAATTCAAAGCGAGAAAGAGAATCAGCAATTTGATTGTTTAAGCCTGGAATATGAGCAGCACGAAAAATGAAGTTATTCATGACCGATAACCAAGTAAGACGCCTTACGAATCTGTTAATAAATGGAACTGATGAGCGACCTTTGTTAATAATATTAACAGTTGCTTCATTGTCGCAAAAAAAGAGAATTTGTTTTCTAGACCATTGTTTGCCCCACAGAATACAAGCTATCACTATGGGATATAGTTCCAACAGAGCGGTGGACATGTTATTATCGGGCACGGATAGCAGCTCCTTTGGCCATTTACTAGCAAACCAATGACCATTGAAAACCCCCCCAAAACCGACAGAAGGCGCAGCATCTGAATACAATTTAAGGGCTGCAGAAGACTCCAGATCATCATAATAAAAAAAGGAAATGCCATTCCAATTTTCAAGGAGCAAAGACCAGAACCTGAGATCTGATCTGCAGCCTGCATCTAAAGTAACTATGTCCTTAAGATCTTTAACTGATTTGGATAGATCGAGGAGTCTAGCAATAAAAGATCTGCCTTGTGGAATTATACGCATTGCGAAATTAAGATGGCCTAGTAGAGAAAGCAAATCTCTTTTTGAAAAAGAAATTGACATCTGAGCATTTCTCATGATTTCTCTAATGCGATTTAATTTCTCAAGAGGCAACGAGGCTTGCATTAAGTTAGAATCTAATGTAATGCCTAAAAACTCAATAACTTTAAGAGGGCCTAGAGTTTTTTCCTCCGAAAGGGGAACACCTAAATCGGCGAAAGTGTTTTTTAACGCCGAAATGCATCTGTCTGGCTTTGCATTTTTATGATCCACAAGCAGAAAATCGTCTAAAAGATGGAGCACGTGCGGTAATTTGCAGTTATTAAGGAGAATCCAACATAGTGCCTCTGATAGTGTATCAAATATTTTTGGACTACTGCGACAGCCGAAAGTGAGCCTAACCGAAAAATATATTCCCCCCCCCATTTAACGCCAAATAAATGCCACTGCGATGGATGTAAAGGCATAACTTTGAAGGCGTCTGAAATATCTGCCTTTGCGAGCCATGCACCCCTACCTGCTATTTTAATGATTTTAATTGCATCGTCAACGGTTGCGTAAAACAGAGAAAACGGAGCTAGAGGAATAAGACTGTTGATACTTTGAGCAGCGTCATTATGGGGGGCAGACAAGTCAATTATTAAGCGCTTCTTTCCTGAATATTTCCGAGTAGCGATCCCTATAGGATTAATCCGACAAATTGAGAATGGAGACTTATCAAAAGGCCCGATCATGAATCCTTTCTTAACTTCCTTTTCCAACAAAGAATCGACAATTTCAGGTTCCTTTACAGCAGAAAGCAAATTACAACAGGAAAAAGAATGATTAGGCAACCATAATAATCCTGCAAAAAAACCTTGAATAAGTCCCGTTATTAAATAATTGACGAAGCAGCGGTTAGGATGATTTTTCAGTGCCTGTCCCAGCTTTGGAACATTGATTGGGGTTGATGGCTTTATTTCTTTTTCTCCTTTTTCAAAAAACGGGTTCGTCTTGGGCACACAGATTTTGGGTGGCTGTCCCCGCAGTAACTACAAGCATGAACATATTTACAATTATAGAATTTGCAAACATTTTCATTAAAATTATAGCACAATGGAGTAGCAAATGGTGTTACCTTAGAGTCAACAGTTTGAAAGCCAGGCTTAGAAGGTGGAGGAGACAGATTTTGGGCATAGATTGAGAGTGTGAGAATGAGAGCCACAAATCGAGCAGGAGAGAGCTTGATGACCAGTGAAATGTCTGCTTATGAGGGTTAGGTCGACTACTGACCAGTCCAGTCTCTGATTAAAACGTTGAATAAACATAGCAGCTTTTGCAGAGAATGATTTATGATAGTCGTAGAAGAGAGTTCCTCCATAAGTCAAAGCCAAGTCAGAAATAATTGCTAAATGTGTCCAGCTCGGCTCTACGAGACGGATAGATTTCACATATGACGTCTCTGTAAACCCCAAATGCCACGTTAAATTCAGCTAGTGTTAAAATTTTTGAAAGCCGGTGATCGCTATCTTTAAGCATGACAGACACATCGCCGCAATCAACAACACGCTTCTCACTCATTTCTGAGCACAGCAATATTTTAACAAGATTGACATCATTACCTGCGATGATTTGGCTTCTTAACTGATGAGAAATCGCAGCCGCTGGCGGAAAGAATGGAGAGCCTGTAGACACGGGAACTGCACTTCCCATCGTTCTCCGTGGTATAGTCACTGAATTGATGACGTCATCATCCTGCTGCTGCGTAAACACGGGCAGCCGTGCCGTGGCCGATGAGGAGCTCTCGGAAGACTGGCCGGGAAAGAGAAGATTTGCCGAGGACTTAGAAGTTGAACCGGACTCCAGAGCCTGAATTCTGGAGTTCATGTCGGAGAGCGAACACTGAATGTTGGACAACGCTGACAACACTGGGTCGTTGCTTTGAACTGAAGAAGAGTAGACTGCTCGGGTTGAGACGGCTGAAACACCTGCCCGCTTTGGTGCAACATCGGTTGGAGTGGAAGCCATGTCGAGGTTCTTTCTCTTCTGCGCCTGTTTCCTGTTGGAGAATGGAGGAGGAGGAGGAAGATCTACTGCTGGGACGTCAATTTTTTCACAAAGCAAAGCAAACAGTTCCTTATGCGTAGCTCCAGTTGGAGCCGAGATATCGTGTCTATATAAGGTTTCCAGTAACTTCGGCAGTGGCCAGTCAATGATGCTGGGAGGACTACATGATTTAGTTGCCAGACGAGAGCTTCGACGGACAGAGGCGTTGCTTTCGTCTTGAATGGCTTCCTCTGCTTGATTTATTTGATGCTGTGTTTCTTCGATAGATTCGACTTGCCATTGGTCTTCATCATTTACGGCAGTAGACATGGTCAGCAGTTGGGTGAGTACAGCAAAATATACGAAAAATCGCATCTTATTGCCAGAAGCTGTGCTCTTGCAAGCAATGCAGAGGAAGCAGCCAAGCAGGCACACTGAAGAATGACTTTAAATACGGCGCCCTGTTTGATAGGGACCAATTGAGTGCTTAGGAATCAGATCAGCTGTAGGTCTAGATTGGTATCAGCTGGTAGCCGAGCTTGACTACGCGGCCTGCCTGAACTGACGCTGAACGCTATATTTATGACGAAGTGAAGCGTACTGAACCAGTGAAGCTTTCAACCCAATTGTATCAGAAAAAGGTTCATTACTCTAAATTTTTTAAAACGGTTAATGCTGTGGCCATCTTGTGGTCATATGAATAAAACCTTCCAAAGTGTTGTGTTCCATTACAGCACCTGGTTTCACATCTGGTTGTACAACTGACTCTTTGTTTTAATTTATTGTATAAAAATAATGGCCACTGTCAAAGTAATTAAAGGGCTCATATAATGCTATTGTAACGGGGCCGACGAGCCAAGAGGCAAGCGGGTCCATTTGCTGAGCTTTATTAAGAAACATAGTTAATAAACAGACAGGGTCAAACAACAGCAAACAGGTATGGAAAGGGCAAGACAGAGAGTAGTCCTAAGGCTAGTGTGGGTCGACGATCGGCGAACAATATCCAACAGGGGCAAGGCAAAGAGAGATAATCCAGGTACACAGAAATAATCCAAACAAGGTGCAACAAAGTCTGAACGGCAAGGCAAAGGGTAAATCCAGGAAACACGGGCAGGTAACAAACAAGAGAAAACTAACACGGCAAGACTGAGAGGGCTCCGTAGAGTAGCTATCGCTAGGATAAATGCTAGACAATACTCGGCAATCACAGAGAGCAAGTTCAAGGCTTATAAAGCGTGTGTGATTGAGTGATCGGTGAAATCAGCTGTGTGTCGTCAGTGCAATGAATGATGGAGATTGTAGTGAAGTGCAAGAGTCCATGCTGTGAGTGGGTGACCTCTGGTGGTGATTGTCCAGAAGTGCATGGACCAGATTCGTGACACTACCAAGGCAACTTTTCTCATTTTCCCAAGTTGAAGTTTTGCTTTATAAAAAAAAAAATGCAATATCGTTGAATAAAAATAATAATAATTTTAATAATAATTATAAATACAATTATTCCATCTGTGCTATTTTAGCTCTGCTTGCAGGCTGTACTGGACTGATAAATATTCAGACATTTATCACATACAGGTAACCTAATATAGCGTCTTTTTGAAACTAAATTCTTGCTGAACATTT
This sequence comes from Labeobarbus marequensis, assembly GCA_034780575.1. Classification (NCBI taxonomy): domain Eukaryota; kingdom Metazoa; phylum Chordata; class Actinopteri; order Cypriniformes; family Cyprinidae; genus Labeobarbus; species Labeobarbus marequensis. The sequence continues at coordinate 25,988,195 of JAUZSZ010000095.1, read as the reverse complement.
CTCCTGAAGCTTCTTCTGATGTCTTCAATGCAGAAAGGAGAATGTCTGGAGTTCAGCATGTCATGCAGCTGCATAAACAAGGCCAGAGAACCATGTGGAGCAAACCAAACATGGTTTCAATTAGATTAATGCATTATTTTTGCAATAGATAGTTAACAAATGTTTTTCCTTTACTGTTTATATTACTTCATAGGCTGCCAATCACATTTCATGAACTTTTTAAGTTCAATTCTACACTACAACTACACTATAATAAATTATAGTGACATTGCTGTGCCCTAATTCATCTGCAACGATTACACGGTTGACATAATGTTCTTTTGGAAATCTGCAGTAAAGCACTTTAAGCCTTCACATGAAGCTGTATCGAACCTGGGTATCCATGTCCAGAATCCATTTCCTTTGGTAGAACTGCTGAACAGGGCAGCTCTTCTTCATTAATATGGATGACTGAGGCCAGAAGCATCCAGAGGCGACGCACAGTTTCTCATGAACACGCCTGCTCTAGAGATTAAGAGAAAGTGATGGAGCAATAACATGCAATCACCGCATTCATTCACATACATACTGCATTCTTTTTCTATCTGCCATGTGAGCAGGAAAGTCCGGTACTTACACAAATAGAGGAATATAAAGCTGACAATGTGAGAACAAATTGAATAGTAATCAATTTAGTGCTGTTGCCAAAATAAAAATCAGAATATGAGACTTCTGATAAATTGTATTCAACATAAATAAGGTGCATATTTTTACTTATAATTATTTGTGCTTTAAACCAAGGCTGCATTTAGTTGATCAAAAATTACATTAAAACCGGTAATACAGTAAAATATTGAATATTGAATATTTGATTGGTCGTATACTTGTATTGTCTTGTTGTGTATAATATAGATGGTCATCAATATTTTTTTACTGTTAGTTTGCTATTATCTGTTTTGAATCTTTTTATAGCATTCCAATTTGAATTTTTATTATTTATTATTTTTATTTCTTTGTCTATACATTTTTTATTAATATTAATTCAGTTTTAGTTAATATAGTACAAGTTAAACAAAATTAAAATGAGACATGTTCCCTTTATATATCTTCAGTTAACATTTATTTCAAGTAACAAAAACACTTCTTTAATTATTTTAGTTCCCATTTCAGTTTTAGTTTTATTTAACTATAACAACTCTGATGGTCACATATACTTTTTACTTTTAAAACCTTAATTGATTGAATTGACAGTATTTTACTGTAAAAATAACAATATTTGCTGTATACAGTTAACCAATTATTTATTTATTTATTTATTTTTATTGTAGCATTTGTACATCCTATTACTTTTTTTGTTTGTTTGTTTGTTTTTATGTTTTTTGTTTTTTTTTGTTGTGTGCGGGAACATGACCTCATATAGGACAAAGCACCATGAACAATGCTATATGTGTGTATAACCTCTATACTTACATTCAGTAACCTGAATGGTCAACCAAACACTCATATCATATGCATACACATACACTGTGTCTTGGTTCCATTCACACATTATCAGGATCTGAGCGAAGGCCGTTGGGTGGTGCATTATCTGCACACACAGGCGGAGACAGTGAACAATAGATGAGCTGGCCATGTTTGTGTGGATAGTCCTGTAATGTGAAAATCAATGGGTCAATCTTGAGCACTGACATAGCACAAGTGCTTCTTTTCTATCCATTTTCTGTGTACTAATTTTCCCATGTTGTTCAGTGAGCGCTCAAAATAAATCAACACATCTGTCCATATGCTGTACCTATATTTATATAAATCAGAACTATGTCTATAAACACAGACAAAGGGTAAAGCAAGGGAGAAAGGCGGGGGTAGGGGGCTGGAAAAAGGTAGGGAGGTTGCTGAAATCTGCTGATTATTATTTTGGATATTTGCTTGGCCCTCTGCCAGCGCTGCGCTATGTCTCTCTATCTCTCCTGGGGTCTGGTGGAGCTGGAATGAATTAATGCAGCACAGTCTGAGCAAATCATTCTCTGAACATGCTGAGGCCCTTAAAAATACTATGGTACTATAATACAATGATAGTCAGATGGTAAATCCATGACATTTTTATATATTCCATAATACTGAATGATTGTCATAAAGCATGGTAATATCACGATACATTTTTGTGCTCCAGGAGCTTTATGGCAGAATAAGAGTCTTTGAAGAGTCAATTATCATTCTGTACGGTCACTAAGTCAGTGTGCCTACTGGATTTTAAAGAACATGTGCTGTAGAAAGCATGAAGCAGCCTATAGTGTCCTAACAGTTCACTTTCAGAGCACACTGGCAAATTAATCAGACTGGTAAAAGGGCTGCATTTAGGGACAGAGTGAGGCTCCACAGTGCCTGTGATGAGGTCTTCAGGCTCACCCGTGACAGACAGGCTTTATGGTGTGTTTATGTAATACAGCCAGGCCCCCTTTCTCAGCTCTTCATTCAGGGTCAGAGGTCGGGAGGCCCCAATTACATCAATTCAGACTGGACCAGAGGATCACAGTAAGCGGTAGCTTGTTCAAAAGTCTTCAGTACTGCTACGCAGAGAGATAGAACAACTGTGCTGTTATTAGAAGGCCGGTATCTAGTAATGACACGTGCTGTTGGTTTGCCGCTGGAGGATTTATTAAGCTTGTCTGCACAATGGAACAGAATTAGTGCTATCATGCGCAGACTGTCCTTGAAGTTGGAGACTATAAATCTGAGATGTTTTCTTCATCCATTTTTTCTGATTAGGACTTTTTGTGTCCTTTACAGTAAATCTTATACATTAACCCCTGTTTATTTGTGTTAAGACTTATGTACATTCTGTTCAGTTGGTATGTTGCACTTTTTTGCCATAAATTGTGTAACTTATGTACACTACTGTTCAAATCCTTGGGAATGGTAAGTTTTTTATGCTCTCTTATGCTCACCTGTTTGATAAAAAATACAGTAAAAACAGTAATATTGTGAAGTATTGTTACAATTTAAAAATAACATTACCATTGTTACCATTGTTGCCTACAAGGCAGTGTTGTGAACTCCAAACTCAAGATTTTCACACATCATTGCACTTGTGTATACAGTGAAGTGACCACAGAAATTTAATTTGCAATCCTATAACCCCGTTTTCGTTTTTATGACTCTCTCACATTCTGATTAATACATTTCCATGTTCTCCTATATGCTCTGTCTCTCTCTATTATATACATACAGAGCCTTTCCTCAGCCAGTTCCCTGTCTGGCCCCATGTGCTTCCTCTTATCTCCCTCTCTATGGGACTCTGCTCTAGTGTGTCTTGTTACTCTACCCACACAAACACACATTCATAAGCACCATCTCACACTGTGACCAAACATGTATCACACCCATAACTGGCCACCAGAACCCTGTGTTCATTTTATCTGCATGTGTCTGCAAACAATGGCTCTTGAGAAGCCATACACTGTAATCCCTCCAAAGCAAACTCTAGCTAGACTATGACAGATTTCATTGTGTGGAGAAACTCTCAGCGTCTCGAAGACCCTCGTTCCTCAGAGATGTTATCCGTCTGGCAATATTTATCTTTCTAGTTTAGAGATTTGAAAGTGGAACCACCATAGCTATAATTTTACAAAATACTTCCTATTTCCATTAATGCACAATGAGAATTAAGAATAAACATTTGTGACCCTCTCTGTGAAACCCAGGCTAAAGTCTCAAAATCAAATTTTGAGGTAACAAGCATCAAAGTTTGATTTCAACCATTAATTTCACTAAGATTTCAGTTTTTGACATGGCCTTATTCATTCTTGCTGTCTAATCACGTTGGATTTTGTATTTGCATTTTTGCAGTTTACAGTGAGTAGTAATGTAAAAACATGGAGATGGATAATGTTAGCACATTTACATGCACTTTGTCAGAGTAAAAAAATAATTTACATGCAATTTGTCAGAGTAAAAAAATAATTTTTCTCTTTAAAATGTGACATAAAATCTTAGTTTGACTAACAGACCTAGACACTGTGCAAGTAAATGACAAATATAAGTACAAATAAGTAAGTATAAGTACAGAATTAAAAAAAAGCTTACTAAGGCTCCTATAGTGAAAAATAAACACTAAAATGTATTTGAAATACATTTGCATTGTTCACAAATAGTACTCCAAATAAAGTTTAATTATAATTATTATATCAGTTAATCTCAAGCAATATGTCAGTAAATATAGATTTGAACTAACCTACAGTGCCTTGTGAAAGTATTCATACCCCTTCGTTTTTTTCACATTTTGTTATGTTGTTGCCTTATGTTAAACTGCTTTAAATTACTTTTTTTCCACATCAATCTACACTCCATACACC
>JAUZSZ010000095.1:25877998-25888811 GCA_034780575.1 Labeobarbus marequensis | reverse complement strand
AAGTAGTTGGTTGGGATGCGCAGGTGCCTGTTGCACACTACGGAGAGAATAACGAGAATGTTGCCCACGATAGCAAACACAATAAAAGCGCCCAGAACCATGCCCAGTGGAAGCGCACGGCTGAGGCTGAACGAGCTCGGCTCGGTCCCGTTTCCCGCAGAGCTCGAATTAGAGACGTCGGACAGTTCGGAGGACGCATTACTCAAGAAGTTCACGGCATGATCTTTATCAGAACTCATCTTGCCTCCGCAGTACCTCCATACCAAAGTAAGAGCAGTATTCACCGCCAAATGCGCAAACTGTTATTTCTGTATGCCAAAGAAAAAAAAAAAGAAAAAATAGAAAATGACGAATTCAAAGGATCCGTAAGCTCTGTTGCGCTACAAGTGCGAAATAGGAAAAGTCCATAATCGTAAACGTTGCATAAAGTCCAGTTGAAGGTGTGCGTGTCCGGAACTTGGTTGGCCCTAATTCTCCGCTGTGTCTCTCCCGGTGTTCCCGGCTGATCCAACGCACTGCCTCTGACCACTCCTGCATTCACCAAACCCCCTCCCCTATGGAGAATACAGGCAGTCGCGGAGAGACATTTTCACGGCCTCTGAACCTGTACACTTATGGCAAGCCGTTGTAACCTTTATTTCTTAAAATTTACCAGTATCTGCTTGTTTTTCGATAACGAGTAATCTAACAGTGACTTTGTCACACAATACTTGTATGTCTCTGTTACACGTTACACGTATTTACTATACTATAAAAATAATAAAGTATGTATAATTACATCCAACAAACCCTAATCCTAACCCTATAATAACCACATGGTGGTTTGATGTTATTACTCAGTACTTAATGTATAATTACACTATAATAAGAACACATTAAAGTAAAGTGTAACCAGCTTTTTAACTGAACTATAATTTAGCCATTAACAAATTGCAAATACTATCTATAGAGATAAGAACTGTTACTAGTTCCAGAAATGGGCACTACAATCAAATAAATGCACACTAGTATAAGTTATAGAAATATGAATCAGTGCAAGCAATATTTAATATACATTCTAGTTGGAAATGAATCGTTGATATCTGAGCCACTATTTATCTTTTGATATTCAAAGGAATAAATATGTGATTTGCTACCAAAAGCTCTGAAAATGTTGTCTGCACTTTTAGAATAGTGACTATATATTTCATAAGTCATAAGTAGAGAAACTGAAAAAAATACTAGCCAGGATTGGGTTATTAACTAATAATATATATTTTTAGTACTACTAACATGAAAATAGATGGTACTGTAGTTTATTTTAAAGAATAATAAAATGTTGCTTGTCATATACACCTATTTAGCCATCACGCTGACAGACATAAATTATAATAAATAGGTCACTTGAGCTTCACAGCTTGCTGTCAGTTAATGCAATACAATGTCAACTGGAAAGCACGCCAATGGAAATACCAACCATGCTATTCTTAGGATCATTTGCGATTTAAAATATGGAAAACTTGCAAACAATATCAAGGTTGTTGATGCACGGTGGTATCTAGGTGCCCATTTGAGTCTCACAAGGACTCTGCAGTTATACAATACCGATCAGTCACACATGCCATATATCCACAAGTTTCTAAAAACATTTATTTTTAGCTCTTAAGTACCACTTTCAGTCCTAAAACACAATTTCTTGTGTCTGGTCCTAATGTAGCGCACAAATGAACCGCAGAAAGCACAAAGTCATTCACTGGCAAAAGTCTCCACGCTATGCTATCTTTAAAGACTGCCATGAGTGTCCAAATATTCCTGCAAATCATCTGTAATTTTATAGAAACTAGCCACTAACTCAGTCTCTTTGCAAATGCCAGCCAAACAGGAATATACTTTGACAGTGATGAAGTACTTAATGGCTTGCGCCAAAAAACAAAAACAGAAAACAGATAACTCAAACAGATGGATGAAAACCCCCAGAAGTCAACTAATTTATACAGAAATCAAAGTAAATTACAGCTTGCGAGAGCCGTGAAAAAGGAAACAAGCCTGCTGTCATGCAGGAATATCCTCATTGTGCTGAAATTAAATAAGCCTTGCTATTAAATATTCAGAGCTTAGGCTCTGAGAGAGTTTAGCGAGGCATAAAAGTGAGCCCAAACCTTAAGGATTGTTCATTACAAAGTGATACAGGCACAGCAAAAAGATTAAGGGGTCTTAAACTGCACTCCCACCAGAGGCTAATGGGAAACAGCAGAGCATGTGACGTGAAGGGGAAAGTTATGTCCTTTGTGGATGGGTCGGTAGGTGATGCCACTGATGCATTTCAACCCAGACGCCAGTGCTGAGCTCAGGAGAAACAGTAGCCAGATCGCTGTGTGACCAGTGCGATAAATATACATGCATGCACACATACACCATGGCACTGTATAGCTTTTGAAAGCCATCCAACTATTAGCTCAAACACACTCCAAGTGAATTAAGGCGATTACATTTAATTCCGTCGCCGCTTTGGATGATGAATTGCAGAAGGTAATGTGAAGAGAAAGGTGAGATTTAAAGGCAAGAAAATGCTGAGCTGTCAGCCGCACCACACCAAACTGCGGCATCTTCTCCCAGCGCGGCGGCAAGCGTTTGTCAACAGCAGAGTGACAGTATATATATTCCATATTGGACAGAAAGCATTTCTTTATAGGAATAATTCTCTTGAAGGATTTACATTTCCATTATAGCCGCATAAGTATATGTCTTGAATAAAGAATTGCTTTTCAAATAATCAAGCAAAATATTCATTGTTTTGTGATAAGATAATAAAAAAGAACAGAAGAGCTAGAGGTGTTTTGCAATTCTATGCAGTGCACATAATTAAGTGGGCATAAAAAAGCATGGGAAAGGAAGTGTAATTAGTAGGCATCCTGTGAAGCCGTAATATCGCAGATGTCTAATTGTTTTGTTCATCTTCCATAAGGATGAAAAACATTTTTGTCTATAAAATGGGCTTATTAAAATTCACGTTGAATAGTCTATACCGGTGGAATTGATTTTGTTTCAGGCCCAGATTTTGAATTGGACATCAAATGGCAGCCAACAAAATACCAAATAAAGTGTTTATTGTACAAATATAAACAAAAACATCTTTAGAAATCAAAAACATACATGTATTAATTTTACATCTTGAATCATTAACAAATTCTGAAATGAAAAATTGGTTTTTAAAATGTTGGTTTCTGAATGTCTCTTAAATTCTTGATTATTGATGGTTTTATAACTGTTTTACAAGTTAGCAATTTTTTATGAATTCATATTATTTGCTTCAATTGGTGTATGCTTTTTAAGAGAAGACTAAACATGACAGTCCATGCTTGGTTTATTCAAACTCATACAAATTCGTCACTTTTTTTTCCAAAACAGCAGTTATGAATTGCCATTAGAAAGTGCTGTTGTGCTGCAAACTGTTATTTGAAAATTCAACTATTAAAGTTATAGTCCCCACAAAATGAAAATTTGCTGAAAAATTGAGTCATATTGTGGATTATTGTGATGTTTTTCAGCTGTTTGGACTTTCTTCTGACGGCACCCATTCACTGCAGAAGATCCATTGGTGAGCAAGTGATGTAATGCTAAATTTCTCCAAATTTGTTCAGATGAAGAAAAACTCATATACATGGTTGGTGAGTAAATTTGCAGCAAACTACTCATTTAAGCTTGCTGTTACATTTTTACAGAGAAATGAAGTAACACCAGCTGACTGTTTTTAATTTTGTATACTAAAAGTTCAAACTCATTGGAAAATTTCTGCAAAATTCTATTACAAATGTGCTTCATGCAAAGTGTATTCAATTGTATCTAAACAAATAAAAGTGAATCATGGAATGTTTTATTTTGTTGTTTGTTGTATGTTTTGCGGTTGTATGTTTTTGGAAATGAAATGTCCGGTGAGTGGCTCTAGAAGGTTAATGCTGGTTTTTGTAAGGCACGTTTTTTCAGATGATGATGTTAGAGAAGTACACATGGATATTTTAGGATTATAGGACTCCTCCTACAAATGACTTAAACCTTAAAGTTTTTATCACCAGTTTTCATCTACACATCCCTGTCACACAGGTTTATTTAGGACTAAGTGCTGAAATAACTAGTATGTCCTTAAGGGCTATTTAATCATGTATGAATGAGACAGCTGAGAACGATGGTTACACTATTATGGTATCCATTAGTATTTTAAAAAAACATAAATCCTCCAGTCTTGTATGAAGAGCACAGACCATTATGGAATCCAAGCTTTTCTGAGCGACTCCTGTTATGGAAGCAAGAAAAACTCATCGTAATTCATCCGTCTGGATTGTGGCCAGACATTTAGCTGCAAGGCAGGGCTGTGAGGGTTTTAGTGAGAGAAGCAAATAATATTATGCTCAAATTCTGTGGTTAGGTATACAGATAAATACAAAGGTTTGTTTAATAAAGCAAAAGTGACTGTAAAAATTTTGCTTGTGAACTATGAACTTTCCGGTTATAGGTTAAAAAGTATGCTATTTAAAATGAAATGACAAATATTGATATGCATGCTATTTAAAACTAAAACACAAAGCTGATTTTAATCCTTGACACTGCATTCCTTTTGAACACTGCTTAAAATGCTGTGATGGAGATAATGAGGCTAGACAGTTATGTAACATATAAAAATTTATTTGCTTACATGTGTGGGAACATTTGAATTTTGCTGCCGGCCCTGCTATTTCAAAATCCTTCCTTACATAAAGCAATTGTAAAATGACTGGTGTATAAATATAAAATACATTCAGATGTATATTAATGATTCCCCAGAGAACCATTCATTTACTAGAGGATCTACAGTACATATGCCTCTTATGGTATTTTACTGCAAGATTCTATTGTTTGTCCTCATGTCTTATTCCCATGGTCTTTTCAGAAGTGGCTATTGAAAAGGTTTATTTTGAACTTTTAAAATCTGTAATTCTATAGATATTCACTACTGTTTAAAAGTTTAGGGTCAGTACATTTTGTTTTAAATAAATGAATACTTTTATTCAGCAAGGATGCATTAAATTGTATAAAATCAACATATTAGAATAATTTCTGAAGGATCACACTCCATTTTTTTTTGCAAATAGGCTGATTTTACAACTCCCCAAGAGTTAAACAGTTGAGTTTTACCGTGTTTGAATCCATTCAGCCGATCTCCAGGTCTGGCGATAGCACTTTTAGCTTAGCTTAGCATAGATCATTGAATCTGATTAGTCCATTAGCATCGCGCTCAAAAATGACCAAAGAGTTTTGATATTTTTCCTGTTTAAAATTTGACCCTTCTGTAGTTACATCGTGTACTAAGACTGACGGAAAATTAAAAGCTGCGATTTTCCAGGCCGATATGGCTAGGAACTATATTCTCATTCCAGTGTAATAATCAAGGAACTTTGCTGCATCACAGGTGCAGCAGGCGCAATGATATTACGCAGCACCTGAAAGTAGTCCCCAGCTAGGTAACTAGTTATGTATGTAGTAAATGAGTGCCGTTAATCACAATAATCCACAAGTAATCAACATGACTCCAGTCCATCAGTTAACATCTTCTAAAGTGAAAAGCTGCATGTTTGTAAGAAACAAATCCATCATTAAGGCTTTTTAACTTTAAACTGTAGCTTCTGGCAAAAGTACCTGTTCATTATCCATAATATTTTTTTCTCCAATGAAAAAGTCCATCCCCTGTTGTCCTCTCACATCAAAATCTACTGACATATTTGTTTAGAACTGCTTTGAACTTTTGGTTTTGGCTTGTAAATGTTGCTTTATCTCTGCATATTTACTTCAGATTCAGATGAGACAACTTTTTCATTGAAGAAAGCAATATTATGTATAGAGGATTTGTATTTTAGCCAAAAGCCACTGTTAAAAACATTAACGATGGATTTGTTTATTACAAAAGCACAGCTTTTCACTTAAGGCATTAATCGATGGACTGGAGTCGTGTGGATTATTGTGATGTTTTTATGAGCTGTTAGGACTCTCATTCTGACGGCACCCATTCACTTCAGACAATCCATTGGAGAGCAAGTGATGTAAAATTTCTCCAAATCTGCTCCAATGAAGAAACAAACTCATTAACATTTAGGATGGCCAAAGGGTGAGTAAATTTTGAGCAAATTTAAATTTTTGGGTGAACCTTTCCTTTAAACCTTCGTAGTTCAAAAATGAAAACTTCCCCTTCAGTTTTCTTGAGTATAAATAGTTGTTTTGTGTGTGTTTATATCCAGATTTTTGGGTTCCTGGTGATGGGTGTGTACGGTCTGAACACATTTTTGGCAGTACAGAGATGGCGTCTCGGGGACTCGCGAGATGGACCCCTGCAGACCAGCGAGTACATCCGTGCTCGTACAGCCTCACGGGGAGAGGTGGAGTCACGGCCAGAGCTACAGTAAAGCACACAGGCAGACCAATGAAGACTGAGACAAACAAAGCCCCGTCCGCATTCCTGTCACAGTGTGCTCTTTCATATCTTCATGATGGGAGCCTGATAAGCGGCAGTCAGGATGAGCGCTTACAAACAAACAATTGCGTGAACAGTCTAAAATGGAACAAACCTCTGGCATCTTCATCAGCTTCAGGCCAGCGTCTTTTGACTTTATACTTAAATACTGTATATTTATGTTACTTAAGGGCTTTGCCTTATAATGATTTGGATAATTATTGACTGAACCTCACTCCACTGTGCTCCTAAACTCCCAGCGGGGAAAAGTTTTAATAATACCTGCAATAAAATGGACAAAGCCTGTCAGTCGCCCGTTTGAAACCCCCTTATATTTAGCTCTGCATTCTATTAGAATGCAACTATGCCTAAAATGTCTTATCAAGGATCAAAAATAACTATACAGAATGGAATAATGGAAATTAATGGTTGCGATCTTTCTGACCGAAGTGTAATGGGAAATTTCTAGGAGTGTTTATGAGCAAAAAATATTTCTCTCTCTCTCTCTCTGCCATTGTGTTCCTGTATCAATCACATCTAGTAAACTGCCGTTGCATTGGGCTGTTTTCTGTTGAGATGGAGTGACTAGATGTTAGGAGCACCAGTATTTATTTTAATGTTAATAATTTTTTGTAATACCACAGCTTTGGTAGCTACATTGTATCAAGTGCAGAATTTCACCTCGTGAATGTGACCCTGCATTGCAACAGACAGAAACAGCTTTCAGACTGTCTGTGTGGGTGAAGGGTGGTGAGTTTATGAAACCTTTTAGAGGTTAATCTTTAGATGATACAAATTTTTATTACTAAATCGTTTGTGCATAGCCTGTTGGTCATTTTTGTTGTTTGTAATATTTTCTCTACTCCACTGTGTACTCCAACCCTGTCCAGTTATCTGTATATGTCGATTTAAGCAAGGGTAGAGTTTTTGATGGTGTATATATTACGTATCTGTTTGTGACATTTTACATTTCTGAAGGTTTCCTATTTGTATGAATTCTGACACTAATAGACTGTATTTGAAGGAACAAGTGTACTGCAGTACATATGAATGCATTAGCTAAACTTTATCTCTTTTTTTTCTGTGTGCCTTAACCGTAGAGGCTTTATTAGTCGAAACTCTTGGACACTAATGTTACAACATTAGCAGAATATCTGCTTCGTGGGGTGTGAAATTCAAATGTTCTATTTGCACTCTCTCATGAACTGATTCATGGTAAAATCATCTGTTTTCTGAAGTGCTTTGCTGACCCTCTAATGGGTCTTTTTAAAAAGAATATCATCGGGGGGAATTTAAATGTGTCTTTTACCACAGATTTTAAGGCATAGTGCAATTGTACCAGATTTTTTTTTCACTAGAAAATGCTCATTTGTAATATTCGTTTATATATTCACACTTATGTCTTATTTTAAGGTTCTTAAATGAAGTCACTTTTATTTTTTGGAATAAGACCAATGTTGAAATGAAGTCATTTTGAGGTGTGGACTCACATTATAGACATTGATCAACACTGTGTGGGCTTGAAAATGTTAAAAGACAATCACAAGAATGATTTTTGTCTTAACGAAGGACTCTGCAGTAAAGTGCTGAAGTCACTGATTATTTTTCCTATTTTGAAAGCAATACTGTGTGCTTATGCTTTAATAATGTGTAAGAGCTTTCACTGTGCTTTGACTCTGTGCTAAACTTCTTATTGGAAGACTTTAGCATCAAAATAATTCCTGATTTTGACCTTAAAGTTTGAACTGTGTTTTCAACTCACAAATCATTGAAGTGTTTCAAAAGAAACTAAGTTGACGTTTTGAGGGAGTCAAATTTTGATGATGATTGTACTGTTTCTTGCTGACATTTCCCGTATTCAAGAAAGCAATGTTTTATTCCATGTAACAGTGCTATAAATTTGTATTTTTGTATTTATAGAGTTGTGCATAGACTTACAAAATGCTAATTGTGTAAGAATATTTGTGATGGCAATCTTTTCCTCAAATAAATGGATTTGGATGGACTTGATCTGTAAATGAGAAAAAGCCTTTCTGTGGTACAGTAATCCACTGCATTTACAATCGCTACGACCTATTTCTCAATACTTGTCACTTTTTCAAAACTCCTCATGCAGTGAACAAAACAGAAGTCTGTGGATCATTTTCCACTGCTTTGGCACAAAATACTTTCAATGGCTGCATATTTCCATTTACTTGAATTCCTCTCTCACTCAGAAACAACAGCTAACAACATTACACGCAATGGGTAGGGTTGTGGGGTACGCGTATCCGTGTATCATATGCACGCCAAAGTCCATTTTTGCATATAAATATCACAAGTTTTTGTTTTTATTTGGCATACTATTTATACGCATTTTCATGAGACCGAGCTCCAAAATAAACAATAATAACAAAATTGCACCAAAAGTATTTATTGATGTGGTAATCTGACAGTGCATGTTTCCAAAAGAGTCCCTAAAGCATATCCACTCTTCATAGAAACACTAGAAGGTGGCTTACACGTGGTTACATGCAGCATGCCTGAGAATACTATAGTACACCAGGAGACGCTCCTGTATGCACTGCTGAAGCTCACGTTTATAATACAGGTCCAGTAGCAGAGCAGTGGCACTGTAAGAATAGTACATCTCTAGGTGAGCATTATAAGACAAATCCTGCCTTTTTTGCAGTACTTTGGCAAGACATTGGTTTTACTTCAGCATTAAAAGACTAAGCCAATGTGTAGACCTGTGGAAATAAGACAGGTGACTGTGGCCAGCCAACCACCTGCTAATTTCATACATGATGTAAACGTATTTTGTTGCTACAAAACATTCAAACATATTATTATTATTCCCAATACAGGGCTTCATCACTAAGTCATGCATAATTTTTTAAAGACAATTTAAGGGAACATATTTTGAGAAAATATTATCTCAGAATAGTTCTTAGTAAACATACACACACAGCTCCCAAATACAGAAACAGAAAAAAACTCGTACATACTGTAAAATCTGAACTGAAAGTGACCACACACACACACACAATCACACTATAAGTACACCTAAGCTGTAAGAGGCAGTACATAAACATCATCATAAATGATACTGCCATTCTTCCAAAAACAGTCATCAAGTTTGACTGATGTGAACAGCGTTTGACTGATTCACAGCGTTGGCAAATTCAAATGAGAGAGGCATGGACGCATGTATATACAAAGATTACTGAAAACTCTATAGCTTCTATTCTGTGAAGTAACATTTTAAATAGACTGCATAATTCTGCTCACAAAGAGCATACACAAAATTTTAAACAAACAATATAAGGTTATACCAAAATCTGTTTTGGTTATCAGGCACCGTAGTGGTCACACACCAGGTTTTTGGACACAATCACAGCTTCAGTCAGAGTCGGAGTCTGAGTCATCATCTGTGAGGAAGAAGAATGTGTTATTCTGGAAGAAAGAGTCTCGGAATAATGACAGTAAAGGGAAAAATGAGATGGGGAATTCCCAGTGAAAATAATCTGCCATGGAAGTTTAATGCAAGTGACTCTGCATGACAGTTGCTAGAACAGTTCGCTTATAGTGAGAGTTAATTCATACATTTAAATGATACCAAAGACTATAAAATGGACTTTGATGGTACTCTGGGAGTTCTGCCTGGTCACTCACAGTAAGTAGAATGAAAGCTACACTGTGGAAAACTATTTATGAATTTATGAAACCACACTTGCTAAGAAACCACTTCACCTTTCACTTCCTACATCTAGTCTCACTAATAGTTTTGATGCTTTAGTTTGATGTGGAAAGCTTCATGCATGTATCCTGTGAATGAAACTCCAGCAGAGAGAGAGATAAAAAAGAGTATTTTCACATCTCGGGAGTTGCATTAATGTTCAAAAGTTTGGAATTGTCAAATATAACAATTTAAAATACTGTTAATATACTATAAAATATTTATTCCTGTGATGGCAAAGCTGAATTTTCAGCAGTCAGTTTCCTCTAGTCTTAGGTGTCAGAAATCATTCTGATATGCTGATTTGACACTGAAGAAGCTTTTTGTTTTATTACCAATGTTAAAAACAGATCATATTTAATATTTGTGTGGAAACTGCAATATAACTGTTTTCAGGATTCTTTGATGAATAGAACGTTCAAAAGAACAGCATTTATTTGAAATAGAAATCTTTTTGTAAAAATATAAATGTCTTTATGGTCACATCACATCTACTGTCAATGAAATAAATGAAATTGAATAAAAGTATTAATTTCTTAAAAAAAAAAAAATTGTTCTCACTTTTGAACGGTAGTGCAATTAGTGTAAGTGTAAGTGTACATAGTGTAAATAAGAACCAAGTTTTGATACCTTGTGTG
>JAUZSZ010000095.1:25865840-25877898 GCA_034780575.1 Labeobarbus marequensis | reverse complement strand
ATTTTAGATGCGAAATTAACTGCTGTGTCAAGCTGAAAGTTGGCAAGGAGAACTGTGACAAGTTTTGAAAAGGGACTGAGGTGTGAAGAAATGTGTCCCAGTTATCGTAAAACACTGTCATTTCAAACCTACTGAAATGCACCACGTGTCACAACCCGATCTCATTAAAGTCCGAAAAAAACAGTACGCGAAATAAAAAACAAAAATTCGTGGTATTGATACGCAAACATTGACTTTGGCGTGTATATGCTACGCAATGGGTAGGTTTGGGGGGTACGCATATCTGCGTATCATATGAACGCCAACAAATTTCGTATCATACGCACGCGAAAACTGCGTATTATATGCACGCCAAAGTCCATTTTTGCTTATCAATATCACGAGTTTTTGTTTTTATTTGGCATACTATTTTCATGACCCGGGCCCCAAAATAAACAATACTAACAAAATTGCACCGGAATTATTTATTGATGTGGCAATCTGACAGTGCATGTTTCCAAACGAGTCCTTAAAGCATATCCACTCTTCATAGAAACACCAGAAGGTGGTGGTTACATGCAGCATGCCTGAGAATACTATAGTAAACCAGGAGACACTCTGTATGCACTGCTGAAGCTCACGTTTATAATATAGGTTCAATAGCAGAGCAGTGGCACTGTAAGAATAGTACATCTCTAGGTGAGCATTATAAGACAAATACTGCCTTTTTTGCAGTACTTTGGCAAGACATTGGTTTTACTTCAGCATTAAAAGACTAACCCAATGTGTAGACCTGTGGAAATAAGACAGGTGACTGTGGCCAGCCAACTACCTGCTAATTTCATACATGATGTAAACTTATTTTGTTGCTACAAAACATTAAACATTAAAACATATTATTATTATTCCCAGTACAGGGCATCATCACCAAGTCATGCATATTTTTAAAGACAATTTAAGAGAACATATTTTGAGAAAATATTATCTCAGAATAGTTCTAATTAGTAAACATACACACACAGCTCCCAAATACAGAAACAGAAAAAAGACTCGTACATACTGTAAAATCTGAACTGAAAGTGACCACACACACACAATGACACTATAAGTACACCTAAGCTGTAAGAGGCAGTACATAAACATCATCATAAATGGTACAATACTGCCCTTTCTTCCAAAAACAGTCATCAAGCTTGACTGATGTGAAGCTACGTCACTGGAATAATTCACAGCTTTGGCAAATTCAAATGAGAGAGGCTTAGATTGCATGGACGCATGTGTATACAAAGATTACTGAAAACTCTATAGCTTCTATTCTGTGATGTCACATTTGAAATAGACTGCTTAATTCTACTCACAAAAAAGCATACCTAAAATTTCAAACAAACAACATAAGGTTATACCAAAGTCTGTTTTGGTTATCAGGCACCGTAGTGGTCATGCACCAGGTTTTTGGATACAATCACAGCTTTAGTCAGAGTCGGAGTCTGAGTCACCATCTGTGAGGAAGAAGAATGTGTTATTCTGGAAGAAAGAGTCTCGGAATAACGACAGGAAAGGGAAAAATGAGATGGGGAATTCCCAGTGAAAATAATCTGCCAAGGAAGTTTAATGCATGTGATTCTGCATGACAGTTGCTAGAACAGTTTGCTTATAGTGAGAGTTAATTCATACATTTAAATGATACCAAAGACTATAAAATGGACTTTGATGATACTCCAGGAGTTCTGCCTGATCACTCACAGTAAGTAGAAAACTATATTATGAAGTTATGAAACCACACTTCCTAAGAAACCACTTCACCTTTCACTTCCTATGTCTAGTCTCACTAATAGTTTTGATGCTTTAGTTTGATGTGGAAAGCTTTATGCATGTATCCTGTGAATGAAACTCCAGCAGAGAGAGAGAGAGAGAGAGAAAAGTGTATTTTCACATCTCGGGAGTTGCATTAATGTTCAGAAGTTTGGAATTGTAAAATATAACAATTTTAAATACTGTTAATATACTATAAAATATGTATTCCTGTGATGGCAAAGCTGAATTTTCAGCAGTCAGTTTCCTCCAGTCTTAGGTGTCTTCAGAAATCATTCTGATATGCTGATTTGACACTGAAGCTTTTTGTTATATTACCAATGTTAAAAACAGATGATGCTTAATATTTTTGTGGAAACTGCAATATAACTGTTTTCAGGATTCTTTGATGAATAGAACGTTCAAAAGAACAGTATTTATTTGAAATAGAAATCTTTTTTTGTAAAAATATAAATGTCTTTATGGTCATGTCACATTTACTGTCAATTTAATTCATCCTTGTTGAGTAAAAGTATTAATTTCTTTAAAAAAAAAAAAAAGGTACTTTTGAATGGTAGTGCAAATAAGTGTAAATAGTGTAAATAAGAACCCAGTATTGATACCTTGTGTGTCTGCTGGTTCTTCACTGGAATCACCTCCCTTGAGGAAGTTGGCCAGTTCATTAAAGATGAAATAAAAGTCCAGCGCGAAGAATATTGTGGTAATGAAGCCAAAGACCTAACAAGTGAAAGAGAAAGAAAAACAGAGACACATGAAACCAGTGCAAACATCACACAAGTCACATGTTGTATAACTCAAAAATAAACAGCGCTGTCACTGATAGTGTCGATAAAAGATAATTTGACTGAACTAATGTGAGCCTACCCCAGCGGCCTTTGAGGCTCCATCCACATATTTTGACACAGACATTATAGAGATGACGAAAAAGATGATGGAAGCACTGACACAGCGCAGGAAGTCCTTGATGAAACAACAGGCATGGTGATTTGGAAAAAAGGACAGAACTGGTAATGGACAAATGTTATTATCTGATGCTCTATGAAGTTCCATCACAGCAATTTTGTAGGTCAGAAAACTTACCACGAGGGGCCAGTGAAAGCCCTTAAATCTCTCATTGAACTTTGTAGAATAAGCAAACAGCAAGAAGAGGGCAGCCAAGAATTCTATTAAGGGAGCTGTGACGAAGGCAGCTGCTGTTGAAGCAGCAAAGCACACAAAGCTGATGAACGACATCACCTGAGGATACATAAGGATACATTCTTCGTTAATTATTCTTCATTATTTTGTTTATTGCTGAAAATTAGTGGCAGGGTGAGTGCACCAGACCTTTTAAAGAGCTATTTGCATTTCATGCCAACATCAAGTTTGATGCTTTGACTTTTTTGGAAACTTGCATTGACAGAGAAGAAATAACTGGCCATTTATTTGTCTAAACTGTAATTATACACTGTCTCTGTCTGTCTGTACCTGTTTTTACATCCCGGTGGGGACTTAAACCTGAATACACACAGACTCATGGGAACTCGTGTCACGGTGGAGACCTAAATTGAGGTCCCCACGGGTAAACAAGCTTATAAATCACACAGAATTAAGTTTTTTGAAAACTTTTTTTTTTTGAAAAGTTTCCTGTGAGGGCTAAGTTTAGGTGTAGGGCAATAGAAAATACGGTCTGTACAGCAGAAAAAACATTACGCCTATGAGAGTCCCCACAATGATAGCAAACCAGACGTGTCTGTCTGTCTGTGTGTGTAAAATATGAGAGGCGTAAGAAAGCCACAGCCTTGATAAAAACTCCCTCTTCAGATGAATGAGGAAAGTCTGACCTATATAGCTGCAGAAAACAGCTCATTTACTCATTTATTTAACAAAGAAGTGAAAACTTTTCAGAACTAAAATGTCATCAAAGAATAACCAGTAAAAACAGATCGATAAGAAAAGAAACTAAAATCAGAAGAATAATATTGCACTTCTGTATGAAGTAGCTGCATCCAGATGCCAAACAAACAAAAAACAAGAACTTGCAACAATAACATTTAGCGGATATAACATTAAAAATGACTTATATACTATTATGGATAGACTCAACATGGTAAAAGTCGAAAAGCATACCACTTCACCGAGCAACAGTAGTCCTTTTCGGGAGGTGATGAATTCTTTACTCGGGAGAAGAGAACGGACTATGGTCTGTCGTGGTCGGTTATTCTCCGGAGCCTCGATGTCCCCCATGATCACGCCGACGAAACTCTTCTGTTCCCGAGTAAAGTTCACTGAGATGCTCTTATCTCCGCTGTGAAACAACTACTCTTCGCACATCGGCATAACTTTCCATGGAGTGGAAACGGAAATAATGACAGTGCGGAAATGAAGCACACAAAAGAGCAACATCTGCATTCCCGAAATCTGGAGACCTTTAATAAATGAACAGAGAATGTGGGCGATACATCTCTCACAGGAAGGAGTGGCAGCTGTAAATATATTCGTGCAACAACTGCACATAACTTCTGTCTGCACGACTCGATAGATTTAGTCCGCTGTGTTTTGAAGCCCCTTATCATTCAAAATCACTGAATTAAGGTTATTGATACTTCGTAACTTTGTTGTTCATAATAACAAAGTTTTCAGAATGTTTTTTAGAGTCTACCATGAAAAAAAAAGAGGTCAGGGAAAAGTCATGAATGCCATAACTTGTATGCACTCAATGTTGCTATTTTTTGGGTAATATTTTTAAGGCATCACGTAGCCTATTGTGTTTGAACATGGTTTAAATACATTGTTTATTCTGGGATCAAATCACCCAAAATTAGCATAATAACTCTGGATAACAACAATCTTTCATACAAAGTGCTATTTTACTTTGTGAAATAAGAAAACAAAATCAGTCACTGTTAATGTTGAGACAATAATGATCCTCAATTTATGGAGGAATTTATTTTGAGTGGTGATGATTTGTGGATAGGTTTCATCTTTTTTCACACTACATGTATCCAAATGAGCAATAGCCCATCTTCATTTCCAAAATCTGGAGAAATCTGCATAACTGAGCAGAGAATGTAGGTGATACCTTGTGGGTGGCAACTCCTTTCATTAAAAATCAAATACATTATTATAGTTATATAAGTATTTTACATTCTTGTTTTGGTTATTAAAAAAATATCTGTTAGTAAAATGAGAGAGCTGGTCCTGCAGAGCTTTAAGTTTTCCCTGTTTGGG
Source organism: Labeobarbus marequensis (assembly GCA_034780575.1). Taxonomy (NCBI): domain Eukaryota; kingdom Metazoa; phylum Chordata; class Actinopteri; order Cypriniformes; family Cyprinidae; genus Labeobarbus; species Labeobarbus marequensis. The sequence continues at coordinate 25,872,897 of JAUZSZ010000095.1, read as the reverse complement.
CCTCTGCGGTGGTTCTTGGTTTGCTGAATGTGATTTTTTTTTAAAAGGATATAACCATCCAAGGACCACAAGACTGCAGCCACAAAGCCCACGATCTGTCAACCAAAAGACTCATAGTGATAAACTTGTGTCATAATGTTTGGGTCATTTACAATGAGTATTCACAAGGATGGAATAGGTTTGAAAAAGTATGAAAGATTTAAGGCCTGCATAGCGCTTAAAAAGAGAAAGGGAGAGTTGCAGGAATGAAGGATGTATGCATTCTCACCCCTCCGCTCAGAGTGCCCTTCACTGTGTATGTGGAAACTGCTACCAGGCTAAGAATACACATCAGTGCAGCTGCAGAGAATGAGCTGAACACATCCTGTGAGAGCAAAAGGGCATTACCAACAGTTGTGTTGCAAAGCTGCAGTTGCGGGTATTGGTGGTGTTAAACAGAGTCCTCTGTGCAATAGTGCACTGATTCAATCAAGCACATTAGATTTATGCTCTTACAATAAGGGGCCAGAAGAAGAAAGTGAACATCTTGTTGAGTTTCAGTAGGTAGAGCAGAAGAAAACCAAGTGTGATGAAAAACTCCATGCATGATGCTGCAATGTAGGCCGGCCTAGATGCCACTGCATAACATACAAAAGCCACAAAAACACATACCTGAAAATAAAAATAAAGATGATTTTTAAAGGAATTTTAGTAAGAATTTTAATAAGATGACCAGATGTTACTTGACTGAACTGTATAATGTTATTTTAGTTAACAGGCCTACATTGTTTGCCTTTTTAACAATGTTTTATTCAAAATATCAACCCCATGTCATTGCTATTTAAATAAGTAAGTGATTGCCATTGATTGAGCATTTGTCCTTCCCAAAAAGTATCAAAAATAACAATACTACCATGTTAACTTTGTATAAAATTCTCACCACTTCTGATATTTTCAGTAGACCTTTTGTGGACTTCAACAAAGCCAGATCAACTTCCATTGTGGCATTAATTTGTATAAAATAAAATAAAATAAAATATGATGTTTTTATGTCGATGAGTTGGTCTCATAAAACAGCTTGTGGATCTTGTCACATTACTTCCTGAATGAGTGTTTCCTTTTAGTCTCAGGAAATGACTAAATTTGAGTTTTTTGGCAGTTGAATTCAACAGTTTTCAGCATTGTAATCTGATTCTCTGTTCATGTTATATGGACTTGTTAAGAACTCTGCGTATAATATTTCTGCGTTGCATTGATAATTTTGTAAAGTGACTGCAAATTATAAAGTGGTAGCTAATAAAATACTCTCTTTAGCAAAGCAATGTATATTGTACATTAGATGGTCTATTATCTGTCCAGCATTGTGATTCTGGCCAAATAGATCTATATACTTCGTGAAATAGTCATTAACCTGTTTAAACCAAAATTTTTCCCAGACATGAAAATATCCAAATGATGTGTCATAAGTAACCCTTTGAAATAATCAATCATTTTTTTATATTTTTTATTTTTTTGGGAAAAGTGTGTTAAAAATTGCGTTTTATGTTTGGTCACAATTGTGGGATAATGTGTGTACTGAAATCACATATTTCTGCAGTCATAAAAATTGTTATATATCTTAGCCCAGCTATTTTAAACTGTTTGATCACATTCTAGGGTTACTATTATGCATAAAAAACCTTATGCAACATTGATAGGAACACTGAGGTAAAAAAACAAAAAAAAATTCAACCATCGCCACATTTCAAAATTGTTACTTTTTGTAAAATATAACATCAAATTTTTATATTAATGCTACGAGTATTACATCATCATTATAGTAGATTTTTTGTAACATTTGAATTTTTAATTTAGAGCAATATTTTGTCATTACAACATTTTATTGTCATTTTTATTATCATTTTCACTAGCAACTGCCATGGATTTATATAGTATACCTAAGTTCACAGTTATTCCACCGGTCACTATTGTGACCATCAACATGTTTACTTATTCTATTACCACACTAAACAAAACTGAATATATGTGAATTCATATATTAATACTAGACACATTAAATATAATGTCTACCAAAATTCTTTATGTTAACATACTTTACTAGCCTTTCGTTTTGCAGCTTTGATGCAGCCATCATCTTCTCAAGGTGCAAACAGGACTAGTCATGGACAAGGTCTAGTCATGTGACAATTTGCACTAATCATCTGAAACTGCAGATATTTAATGGAGACCCTTTATTCTTTCCGTATTAGCAGGAAGTGCACTAAAATATCAGTCAGTAAGGTTTTTAACCTATTTTTACAAACAGGTTAAAACAACTTACATTTACAGATACAAAGTGTTAAAATTTTAAGTCTTATTTACTGAGGAATAATCAGATAAAAAAATGCTGATACATAATCTGTGTATGTCCAGTCACCGTTCCCAGGTGATGATGAAGAGGAGGTATTCGACAGCATTGTAAATGATGAAGTACGTTACCCAAGATTTCTCTCCACCGAGGCCATTGGTATCATGAGACGGGTAAGACGCCTTATTTTTTCCCAAAGCTGTTCTCTGATTGGCTGTGTTTGCTAACTGAAAGTGATTTCCTTGTTTTTCATTGGTAGCTGCTGAGGCGTAATCCTGAGAGACGACTGGGCTCCAGTGAAAAAGATGCAGAGGACATCAAGAAGCAACCCTTCTTTAGAGTATGAAGAATTCATTTGCCACAACAATACCGAGTCCCTAAATAGATGGGGGGCTGATAAAAAATGATATGGGAAGAAATACTATATTTCAATACTTTTGTGTTCTCTTGGAAAACTTTTTGTCTTACACAGATAAAATTTTGGTGCTTTCCACTGCGTAGTACTTCTCGGCAAAGCTCGGCTTGGCTCGGCTCTATTTGCGTTTCCACTGCAGTTTAGTTCCGCTTCAGAGTGGGTGGGATTATACACATTGCCCATCAAGCTCTTGCTGGATTCGCTCCTCGGCTATCAAGGAGAGGAATGCCTATACTTCCTCCACAGACCACGAAACAGACATTTTTTGGTTGTTAAAAAAGTGTGCTCGTTCAAAACAGTTGTGTTGCATTGCATTCGATCCTTCGCTGGCTGTACTGATTTAAAACCAGTGGGTCTGGGGTCTGGTGTCTCGTGTCGCAAGTTCAATGACACAGGTAGTGACAATTCTCTCCAGCCAATCAGTGATCAGCAGGGTTTACACATCACATTTTGGTAATGTTACAGCTGTCTTGGAACCTCAGCTGAGGTGGTACTGAAAAAAGTACCAGGCACTGTACCCAATGGAAAACCCCCAAAAGTGAACCATACAGTGCCGTACCATGCAGTGGAAAAGCATTTACGTTCTCTCACAAAATAATTGCTTCCCCCAAGAAACTTTACATTTTCTCACAAAAGTATTGCACTCTGAGAAAACATTCATTTTTCATTTTCACATGCATTTTTCTTCACATCTCATATTTTGTTTCATTGCCATGTCCTTTTAGGGACTCTGTGCAGTAATGCCAAAGTTTCAGTCTTAGTGATGATGTGTCTCAATCATCTTCTCTCGCTCTGTAGAATATGGACTGGGATGCGCTTTTGCAGAGACGAGTTCCTCCTCCTTTCGTTCCTGCAGTGAAGGGAAAGGAAGACGTCAGTAATTTTGATGCAGAGTTTACGAACGAAGCTCCGACCTTGACGCCTCCTCGTGAACGCCGGACCCTATCGCGGAAAGACCAGGACTACTTCAGGGACTTTGACTATGTCTCTGACTTCTGCTAGGACACAAGTGTGCATACTGACGCTGCTAGGTATGGGAGATGTGGTTCTCACATCCTAGTCTCCATCAAGGCTGCTTGGCGTGAGGACTGATGCTTCCTCAGAGGCTTCCTGCCAATGGAACATGGGTTTGTTCAACATGAAACCATAAGAGAGTAAGCGTACTGGGCCCATAAGAGTGATTGGACCTTGAGAAAATGACTCCATCTGACTCTAGGAGGTACATCAAACATGAAGAGATTCAAGAATCCACATAATGTGAAGCTCTGAAAGCTGGTGGCCACAATGTTATCTCGCCACAAACAAGCTCAACATATTTTCACACTTTATTCTGCAACATAAAGTGCATCAATAATACCCTCTTGTCTTGAAAAAGGCAGTTGTTAGCAAGTGTCTAAATAGGACTACAGAGGTTGTTGGGAAAGTTACCTGTTCAGCATGATGTACTCATCCCCTCACAAGTCACTTGCACAGCCCTAAACTGCAGTGGTGTAGTTCATTCATAGCCTACATTTAGCTGTTTACTTCTAGTGATTATATTTATGCTTCCAAATTCATAGAAGTTGTTAGATTATCATAATGAACATAATGTGTAAAAATCATAAACTTGTGTTGTTCACAGAGCTTATTTTCAGCAATGATCCAAAAGCTAATGGGAAAAAAAATCATACTGGGTTTTTGCGGAATAAACCAGGATGAGGCTAACTTAATGGGTTGCCGGCCTACAAAAATACATCACTGCAGCACTCAGTGGGAGCTTGTTGACTTGCGAAGTACAGTTTTATGGTACTGACCTGAGTAAAATGGCTCACTGAATTCTCCCTTATTCTGTCTTTTTGTCTCCATTTTCTTTTTTGACCAATATATCCACATATCACACACAATTCAGACTGTTTACTTCTGTAATACACTCATTTAACCAGACGAGGGCGGCAGAGAGTTTGAGAGTAGTGGAAACACTGTTGTATCAGGTGTTGGTTGTTCTGAGGTCATTGAGTTTGTCTGCTTTTACTGTGTTATGAGGATGTCCCTTAATGAAAGGCAGCATCAACCTCCAGATTTGTATTTTTTAGAGATTCTGTTTTTCTTTCTTACTGAAACTTGACTAACTATGGAAATGCTATGCCTGAATATTACTATATTAAACAACTCAACTCTTTTGGGACAGTCAAGGTCATATTATTATTTTTTTTTCAAGGTCTCTTTAATGAATTTAAAAGAAAAGGGTGAAAAAAAAAATTCACCAGAATCAAATTGTGGAAAATTGACCTAAATTAAACGGGGGAAAATAAGATTATGAGTGTTGCAGGATGAAACTGACCAGGAGCAGAATGGAAAGAATGGAAGTCAATCCCACACAGATGTCTTCAAACTAAAGGTAAGATGTAAACATCCCAACACATACACATTCACATCAAACGATTTACTCCATCAACTCCAATTTATTACTGAAATGGCAGAGTGAAGTTGGTAGGACCGTCCATTACTTCAGCAAATAATCCAGCAAGTACAAAGCGTGCTGTGGGGGACTTGCTTAAAACATGATGGAGGGGTGATTTGAAGCACTTTTGAGATAATGTCTCATTATTCTTCATGCAGAGGAGAGAAGGAGAAAGTATCCATGGGGACCGAGATTGAGCTGTAAAAAGGGAGGTTGTGTTATTCTGTGAACAAACTACACTCCTATATCTTATTCTCCCTCAAAGGCTAATTGAGTCATTGTTTATCTGCCCCATAATTTTGCTTTTTCCAAGCAAATCGCAACACACTAAACTCCATTAACATGACATGCATTTTTACCATAAGTGGTCTACAGCACATTAATTTCAGTTGTGGTGAAGTATTTTGCTATGGTACAATGGCCCCTTTTTATACCTGATATTAACAAGCTAAATATAAAGCAGAGAAATTTAATCTTGAAGGATTCATTTGATCACTCAAACTACCTACGCATGTAGGCGGTGATGTATTTGGTCATGTCACATTTGTAGTGTAACTGCTAATGCATATTATCAGTCTTCATATTTTATTTGTAGTCACAAAATAAGAGACCCTAAAAATCTCCATGAAATCCAATCACAAGCCAGCTTAATACCACTGCCTAATATAATTATCATTATTATTATTATTAATTTGGTAAGAAAAAATAAATGCTTTGGCCAGCATGTACTTTAATTTTAGCAGTGGTTCGTGACCAACACAATATTCAAAGACCCCATACACAGTAAACTCCCCAGAGTTAAATTAACTCTGTAGTTAATTCTTGAACATTTGGTCCCACTCTAAATAGAGTTAAATTAACGCTGAAGCAGAGTTAAAGTTAATGAGCTAATTAAGTGACTAATTCATGATATATTTCTGCTGGTATTTCTGCTGTAATTATGACAAACCTGCTTGTTTTCCAAATGTTTCATTAACAGAAACTGGGAGTGATGATATATTAGTCGCAATTTATTTTGTATTTTAACTCTTAAAACAATCAGGTTAGATTATTTTAATTTATGAATACATTTGAATGGAAATGATGTTTTTAGCAATAATAATAATAATAAAAATGTAAATGTTTGTTTAAAAGATATGTTAAATGTAAGAAAAATAAACTTTTTCCCCCAGACAACAAGGCTTAATTTCTTACTTCTCATGGCTTCTCAAATTTCACTTTTAGATTTGTTTTAGATAACCTGTAATTATAATGAATTTTCATTAGAAAAAAAAAAAAGTAATTTAAAAACGATTTTGTGAACAGCAGAGGTTATGTGAAACAAGTCCTTCAAAAAAGGTTGAAAAGCCCTGTAAAGAATTTGAGAGTAGAAAACATTAATCTTTCCACTCTTGTATTTTTCCTGGTAGTTTGTTAAGATTCGATGTAAAGAGGCCACTCTGACAGACTGAAAATCCACAGTCCAAATGATCTTGCTGCAGACTAACCAAAACATCTGACGTGAATTAACTGAACATGATCAGAGCAGACTAAAGTAATTAAATTGCATGATGTTTTTAAACATCTATCAGTGATTGCAGCAGCTGGCTCGGATTCCCGACTCATTCTGCATGGGGTCATGTGGCTCTGATTTATCGGGAAGGCTCAGGTGTGTTCTGGTCTCATCACATTAAATATTCTACACAGTTGAGCTCTGAGTGTCTTTTTAAAGAAATCATAACAAAATACTGCACTCTTCTTCTGAGATAATTGAGCTGGCAATGCTGGTAAATTACCAACAACGTTGTTGGACTTATGAAATTTGTTCAAACTTTAATGTTAGAAACTAGATTTTTACAGTCCCAAAGACGTAACCCAAAGTATAAGCAGTAATCCA
>JAUZSZ010000095.1:25784001-25798256 GCA_034780575.1 Labeobarbus marequensis | reverse complement strand
GTCCTGTATATGTAATGCTACTGTTTTGGAGCAAAACACACGCATGCTATAAACTAAGCAGGAGAAACTGTCAGGATGGCTTGGTCAAAACATCTGTAAATATCATTGTGATGATTTGGCCTGCTAAGAGTATATGTATCTGTCATAATACTCTCTGCAACGATGTGAAATGACAGGGATTTTAGAGACTAAAATATCACAGAGACAGAAAAATGGGAAGCAAGCAAGCTCTCTATCCTAGCTTTCTATCCATCAAAGAATCCGAATAAATGATTGTGGTTTCCAATATATTACTATATTATGCAGTACAAATGTTACACTGAGGACTGCCGCTGAAAATTCAGCTTTGCAATCACATGAATAAATTACATTTTGAAATATAGCTGCAAGCAGCAATCACACACACTACAGAATGAAGCATCAGACCAACTACAGCAATGAGTGACTGAAGTCAATTTAAGAAGATTTTAGTAAAAAATGGCTGAAAAATCATAAAAACAATCACTAATATGATTTAATCGCTTATCACTTTTGACCAATAGGTGGCGCTGTTACCAAATTGATGTGGCATGGTCAGAGTGAGGTGACAATGGCACATACAAAGTTTGGTGTCAATATGTCAAAGCTTTGCAGAGATACAGCCTAAGACGCAGATTGGCATCATTACAGCAAATTTGTTGATGCGTTAAACGAAAATCATTTCATATAATCAACACAAAATCCATAACTTTTTGCCAGTATGGTCTGAAGATGATTTGTCAAATTTGGTGAAAATCAAACCAACGGTCTAGGAGGAGTTTGAAAAAGTAGGTTATCAACATAAATTAAAATGACGGACAAGAAGTTCGACTGACTATGGCAAAATCGGTATCTATGTTCTCGGAATGACCCAAAGAATATATTGAGACCATTACAATATATATTCATTACAACAGGCCAACTGAATCAAATGTTATCAGCATTTTTTGAAATTTCTTTATAAGGTTGTGCTGCCCCCAAACTTTTTGAGTCATGTCAGGGCATGGTGCCAAAGACACATACCAAGTTTCATAATGATATGGCAATGCGTATGTAAAATATTGCATTTTATAACAAAATTCAAAGTGGCTGACACCCAAAATGGCTGACATGGGAAAATTGGATATCGTTTCTGTCGGCATGCTGCACCGAATCTAAAGAAACCAGTGATTTTTGGCCAAACCATTCAGAAGTTACAAGCAAAAATAGCCATTTTTCATATCTCCCGACCAGTAGGTGGCACTGGACCTGTGCAGTAGCCTCAGGTCATAGTTGTTATAACACACATCAAGTTTGGTCTCAATATGCCAAACCGCTGTGGAGATATAGCGTCACATCCATTTTTGTGACCTCTTCATTGAATTCGTTCACAAGTTATTCAAGAACGGTTTGACTAATCAACTTGAATTTGCCAGCATGGTCTAAAGTTGATTTGAGCCAATTTTGGTGAAAATCAGACAAACTGTCTCTGACGAGTTTGAAAAAGTAGGGTTTTCGAACTATTTAAAGCAGTGAAACTAGACCTTACAAATTTTCATTCTAGACCTGATGGTTCAAAAGATATTAGTATAAACATAAGTGAAAATTGCCAAGTGGTGGTGCAAGAAAGTTTGAGTTAGAGACGCCAAACTTGTTTTGGTTAATGTTGAGAGTGTCCTCTATCTGTGATCCAAATTCCATAACTATCTGGCAAGTGGTTCTATGGAATGCCATGGAGTCAAGAGAGGAAGAAGAAATGGAAGAAGAACACTAATGGATACGCTACGCCCTAAGCTCCTTCAGTGCTTGGCCCCTAAATATATTAAATTAGAAAAAAAAAATGTTATTTTACAGTATTTCACAATATTAATTTTTTGATCAAATGAATGCAATCTTAGTGACCCCAATTATTTTTTACCTATAAAATGTTTTAATGGTTAAAAAAACGGAAGCATATACCAATCCAGAGGGAGTAACACCTGTGACATGCCATGTATATATGGCCAAGTACCTCATAAGTACACTTGTAAATGTGCTTCACACCTACAAGACAAACTTGCCTCATACAAGCTTCTCCTGAGCCTCATGAGAAATGCCATCTGTCAGAGTCGTTAAAAGTTGACATAACCTTTTACTCATTTCCACTTCTGGGTCCTGGGAGATCCAGCTGGGAAGGACGTGACAGTGCAAGCCTTAGCACATCCTTCAGTCTCTCCAGTTGACCCAGATAACACAGACCATGAGCTGCACTGATTCTAAACGATCAAGTAATGTGAAAAAAAAGATAATTATGGCTCACTTCTGCACTCTAGCCAGTTACTTTCGTGAGCAGTAATACTATTTATTATTGTCACATTTACTGTAAAATTTAGCAGAAATGCAGTATAGAATTAGCGTATAGTTAGACTAACCAAGTTTTTAGGGAAAGAAATGGTAAGAGGGGAGTTCAAACATGTCTTTCTAACATCACAGATCTTCTGGAGAGCAGACAAGGCCTGATGAGATAAGACACAGAAAAGAGCCCATAGTGACAAGGTCACAGGATGGACAGATGTGTTGTCAAGAGCACACAATCTATTCTCATAAAGCTGGAGAAGACTGCTCCAATGAACAGCTATTGATCCAGGCTTTTGGCGTTTTGTTTCCTTTTAAATCACGAGGAATTTCATGCTTTGAAGCCTCAGTGCTTTCTTCTTCCAGCAACCCAATGAGACAAATGAGACAAGCACTTGCACTTAAATAATCAAGGATTAAAATAATAAAGATCATTCACTCTAACTGTGGATATTACTGCTGTAATTAATATATGGAATGATAATTATCAAGAAATCAAAATCAAATCAAACAGTAATACAAACTAATAAAATTATGACAATTCATTATGACAATTATCTCATAATGAAATAATGAGGCTAAAATTAGAAACAAAATAAGGCAAATTATTGTAATGGATGACTTAGTCTCGTGCATATTAATGTCTTTTTGTTCTCTATATATCTGAATAAATCTCACTTTATTTCCCCCATAAGGAGTGTAACCTCTAACCCCAACTGTTCAGAGGCCTTTGGGACGTCTGCAGAAGCAGCAGTGCTGAACTGTCACTCTGCTTAATTCAGGACGTCACAGTGTTGATTTAGCAGAGGCAGTGCAGCTTCCGAATATTGAGCAAACGTCAGCTCTCCAAGATCAGCACTGTGGAAACCATTAAGCAGTCATGTCAAATGAGCCACTGAGCGAGGGGAAGCAAGGAAAGCCATCAACACAAAAACCTCCTGTTCCCTCATGCCAAGGGCAAGTCCAGGCATAGCAGAGACTTGAGAAGTAAGGAACACTACACCGCAAAATGAATTTTTTTTCATATTTTTATCATTCAAAATCTGTTTTTTTTTTATTTTGTATTTTTTAAACAAGATTCTCTTAAATACTTCTTTAATTTACTAAAATACACTAGAAGTCTTCTGGAGTCATATGATAGCTTTGTGTGATGAATCAGAATTGTGTCGTCGTTGACATGAAAAGAAATTCCCTCTCTTGGTGTTTTCAAATGCTATTTTCCTTCAAACTGGCACCATATGCTTAGATATGACACATAAACCAGTGGGATTTGGAATTAATGGCAAACCTGCTGCCTAGAGTGGGGCTGATTTGTGAGATTCAGCTGAGAGAAAAATGCTCCCTTCATAAAGCGATCATGTGCTTTCAGAAGACTTGTAATACAGTGCATGAGTCATATGCACCATGCATACTATTTTGTTCATGCTTATTACATTTTATCTAAAAAAATTAATTCCGTCACCACTTTCTGTCCCTCATGTCAATCTAACCCTGTTTAACTTTCTTCTGCATGACATTTTCCTGACCCTATAATAAAAATTTAATGCTCTTCTTTTGTCATTCAGAAAAAGAAAAACAAGAAAAACAACAACAACAACAACAACAACAAAAAAAACGGTTTAAAACGACATGAAGTAAATGATGACAGAATATTAATTTAGGATAAACTGTTTCCTTTAAGTTTGACGGACATGATGTGGCCATGTTGGGAAACAAATCTGCATAAAAAAATTCCAAAATTCTCTTGCATAAAAACAGCTTACAGGTTTAGAACGATACAAGGGCGAAAACATTTTGGCCGAATTATTTCTCAAATGGTTACCAACTGCAGGTTACCACTTTTTATAGGGTAGATAAAGATAATATGTGACCCTTAAGTGTCAATTTTTTTGAAATTGAGATTTATACATAGTCTGAAAGCTGAATAAATTAGCTTTTCATTGATGTATGGTTTGTTAGGACAATATTTGGTCGAGAAACAATTATTTGAAAATCTGGAATCTGAGGGTGCAAAAAATCTAAATACTGAGAAAATCGCCTTTAAAGTTAGCCAAATGAAGACCTTAGCAAAGCATATTACTAAATAAAAATTAAGTTTTGATATATTTTTGGTAGGAAATTGACAAAATATCTTCATGGAACATGATCTTTATTTGATATCCTAATGATTTTTGGCATAAAAGAAAAATCTACAATTTTGACCCATACAATGCATTTTTGGCTATTGCTACAAAAATACCCGTGCGACTTAAGACTGGTTTTGTGGTCCAGGGTCACATATTAATATGCAATTAATCATGATTAATTACAGATAAATGTGTTATTAATTAGTTAACATTTTTAGTCGATTCACAGCACTAATAACAACCAATCATATCATTTATAACTCTGCATTCATAGTATTTGTACGTGGTATTGGCATCCTAACAAGCATATTATTCATACTCAACACCTAGCAAAACCTAAAATAACCAACATTACAATTTCACAATCTTTGATCTATGTTCATAACACTGCTGCATTTGCTCTAAACTGTGTGCACACCCACACAACAGTTTGGATGAGCTGTTCTAGCACAGCTGGCGTAATGCATTCATAATATTTCCCCTGCAGGGCCTTTAATGTGAGTGTGTGCGTGTGCATGGCTAAGCAGAAGAGTCAGTGGTGATCCTGCGGGCCTGTAACGGATGCTGGCTGTTTGCTCTGTGACGGATGGGGGATAATGGATCTGATTGTGGCAATGATGTTTCCTCCCGTCCGCAGTCTGTGCTGAAGGCGGTCTCTGGGAACACTGTGTCACTGTCGGGCCCTGTTTGATGAGGTTTGTTACTGGGCAGTCTGTCTGTCAGCACGCTGGCTCACTCTAACCACCCCAAATCGACCAAACAGAACTGTGGGCTTCATCAGCTCAAGGTCAATCTCTACCCAGCGCCATCTGACTGGGACTGGACAACAGCTGCTGACCAGAACGCAAGAAAGTATACAGCAGAGGGGCAGTGAACACACACACAAATACAATACCGCAAAATATGAATCACACTGACACAATGAACACTGCATGAACACATTAGAGTAAAAATAAATGGGAGGAGACTGGGGGACACAAGCTGCAACACTTGTGTCTAACTGTTTACATCTCTAGGAGTTCTGGTCATAAATCTGTCAAACATTAAAAGCAGATTTTAGGAAATGATGTTAAATAAAATTGTTCCAATACTAGAGTTGAGGTAACATGTAACAATAAGTCTTTTCACACTGCACTGTGAAACTCCAATAACTTTGGGTTATCGTCATTCTAAACCCTGCTTTTAACCCTGGGTATGCCACAGCAGGTCAGCTGGATCTAGGTAATGTACATTTCACACTTGTAATTTAGAAGCGGGGTTAGCACCTCTTATCACCCACTTTTGCAGTGTCAAACTTGTACAGTGCGAAAAGACGTGGTCTTAAAATGTATACTCATGGCAACTATATTCAAGGCAAGAGACAACCATTTGCGTAGATCATATTCATGTGCTTTGCACAGTTATGGAAATTCAGCACGCATATAAACGGTTTTAGCATTTGAGAGGGAAAATGTAAAATATTGACGGAAAGGTAAGTGGAATTGGAGTGAAGAAGAGACTGTTTCATTCTTACCTTCACAGTCCAAAAAGTGCATTCAGAAAACACTTATAAGCAGTTGGCAATTTAATATAAAAGGATGTGGAGTGATAAAGCCTTTATGTAAACAAATCGAGTGCTGTGTTCATCTAATCAATGACACAGACACTGCAAATATGCAAATAATAATGTTAACCCAGGTTCAGGAATGTACAGTATGAAATGTCAGTTTATGAATACCCAGGATTAATTGTAAACCCCATGTAAATTATGAGCAGTGTGACCCATGTAATTATGAGCAGTGTGAAACATGAAACAAAACAAAAAAATCCACATGATATAGTTCTCATTTTAAAAGGTTGAACAACAAACATAAGAACAGCACGCGCGCGCGCGTGTGTGTGTGTGGATATTTGGATATACTCTACTGTTGCTAAGTTTGGGATCGGTAAGTTTTTTATTGTTAATGTTTTTGTAAAAAAGTATTTTATGCTCACCAAGTCTGCATTTATTTGATCATAAAAACACAGTCATACTATAAAATTATGAAATTAGCCTATAATACATGTTGAATAATACATTTTGATTAGCTTTCAGGTTTTAAAGTTTAGGTTGTATTTTTATGAAAAATATTGTATTTTTTGTTTAATGTTTATTTTCTCTTTTTCATTAAAAATAATCAAATGTATAGCCACTACTGAAAAAAATAAATAAATAAAAAATAGGTCCCACTTTATATTAAGTAACCTTAACTACTACGTACTTACATTAAAATTAATCATTTGGTACAATGCACAGTTACACTTTATTTTGATAGTCCACTTTAGACATTCTACTAACTATAAGTAAGTTTGTAACTACATGTCAAGTACATGTCAACAAATTCTCATTAATTTTCAACTACATGTCTACTAACTCTCAGAGTAGACTGTTACGGTAGGTTTAAGGTTAGTAGAATAAGTTGACATATACTTGCTAGCTGACGTGTAGTTGCAAAGTTATTACTGTTAGTAGAATGTCTAAAGTGGACTATCGAAATAAAGTGTTACCGAATCCACCTTTAAAGAGCTCAAGCATTTAAAGTGGCAGATGTCAAAACAGCAGCATGTGCTTATAACAAACAGTTATCGTGCATTGATTTGGATGCTAATATAATTATCTGAACAGGCATTTAAAGGGACAATTCCCCCAAAAAGTTACATTCGGTTTAATAACCTCATTTTGTTCCAATCTCATATTCCAACTCGTATCTTTTTTTAAAATTATTTATTTTATTTTATATTTTATATTCTGATAAAACATGTATTTTTTGTATGGTTATGCAGTTACACTAAACTGGGACTTGAGCTTTAAAACTTCAGAAAGTAAGAAAGAAAGAAAGACTAGTAGTCCATATGACTTATGCACTCCATTACAAGTCATACGATACTGTTGTGTTGTAAACAGAGAAATTAAATCATTATTCACATCCAGTGAGCTGTTAATGGCTGCGAGTCAGTGAGTTGAATCAGATTAGTCGGATTTGTTAATGAATCAGCATTTGTTTTGTGAACTGCATTAGGCAATTTGTTGAACAGATTAAACTCAAAAGAACTGATTCATGAATCTAGACATTGCTGTTTCTCTTATATACTCTCATGAATGCAAAACTGCAAATGTGGAATGTCAAGATTTTTAGTGAATAATGAGTTCAATTTCAACCTCACGCAATCAGGTAGCTTTACAAGACTTGTAAAAAGACCACAAATGTGTATTTTTAGTGAGTAAAGTAAATACATTTATGCATTTATGTCTCACAAAAAGCAAACAAGTGGCTTCACAAGACTTTGAATATAGTGTATGCGGATCACTATTTGATACTTACATCTGTAATGTTTGGAGTTCGACAGCCCTAGGGGCCACATTTCAGCTTGACTTTGAAAAAATAACCAGGACTGTCTTCAAATATTCACCTTTTGTGTTATGATTATTGACATCCAACTTCTGATTTCCTATATTCTCTGATGACTCAGAGATGCATCAGCTCTCTCCACCTCCACCTGTCAGACGTGGATGAGCACCACACGTACACACACCCCCTCCCGCCCTCCACGCGTCTGCCTTTCACAAATCAAACCCAGAGAGGTATCTTCAATAAATTTTGTGCGGGGAACACCTGCTGATTTCCAAAATTGGATAATTATAAGGAAAATGAGTGAGCAGCAGTGGGCTGCGAGATGGCGTTGTTTCTAATGGTACCTATTAAATAACAGAGCGCATAAGCTCCTGGCTTTTTTTATGCGCGCATCAGGACAGCACCGCTGCCAGTCTGTTTTTTGGACCGTAGCGATTCTGTGCAGAGGAATCGGCTATGCTACAGTTGTTCCACCATAATAGAAGTCAGTACGCCTGACGAATATGCGGCCTTGGCTCCCCTAAACTAGCAATCATATCAAGGGGAGGAGAAAAGATATATTCTCTGTTGTTGCCTTGACCAGGTGCCTTGTTTTCATTATAGGCGACGCAGGCAGGGCTTAGTGGAATTAGCAGGCATGCCACAATGGAGTGTATTTATTCTTTTCTTGTTTAAAGTAGGCTGTAGTATTGTTTTCCTTCCCTCTTGGGTTTTAACGGCAGAGTTTTTTCCACGCACCAGTCGTGAGCCTCAGAGAAAGATTGGACCCGGAATCGCACTTTGTCAGAACATGGCCCACAGGCATTGCTCAGCAGTGTTAATACGGCTGTCGGAGAAGTTTGTAGAAAAGTCGTTACTTATTAATTGATTCATCAGAAGGAAAAGGCTTGTGGCAGATGAGGAGACTGTAGAGGAGGATAAATTTCCCCTGAGTGGTGGCTAAAGAGCGGTGAGCGAGCGCGCACACATCGAAGGAATGCTGTCGTACAGATAATGCTATTGTCGATTCCGAGCATGGATGGCATTCTCAACTCCATCTAAATGAGTTGTGAAGGTAAAGGTCTGTCTGCAATACTGAGACCTGCTCCATTCTGTGGGCGAAAACGTGAACTGAGAGGATCTGTGGTGGTTAGAATTAAAAATAGACAAATTTGGTTGCCTAAAAAAGGCCCTACCTCTTCTACCATTATGTATCCTTCTGTACAGTAGAAACTGCATTCTGCTCATTCAAAATGTTTAAAAAGCTTTATAAAAAAATTTAATTGCACTGTTCTCAGCTGGAATGGGGAATGATGAGATAAGCGAAGAAGCTTTTACTACAAGCATCCCGATTTTATTACTTTATTTAAGTGGCCTATAAAATTAATGGCTTCAGTCTTTAAAAGGTGCCGTTTATGTATACATTACAATTCTATGCCATATATGGTTTAGTATACATGTTCACATGATACTACACTGCACACAACTAACATTAAATATACATTATGGATTTATATACTGTAGATTTTATTTATTTAAGATGGTTTAGCTTAGCTTCAAGGCTGACTCTTAAATGTTAAAACTAGGAAACCAGCCATCTTAGGCTGGTTTAAGCAGGTTTTTTTTTTCTCAGCAAGAAAATTTTTTTTGCAACCTTGGTGAGCATAAAAGATTACTTCCAGAAAAAAAAAAAAAAATAAAAATGGTACTGTATATATAAAATTGCTGCGTAAATGAAATATTTTCACATTTATATTAAAAAAAAGTCCTCTCAGGTTGCCATCTACTAATGATGTAACATGTAATCCACACACACACTTTTACAAAAATATAAATAAAAACAGCATCCTGTTCCACGCCACTCCAGTCTTTTTGAGACTCAAAACACTAACTCATTCTTAGAAAGGTCATGTTCATTGATAAAGCTCACCTAATCAATGAAATGCTCTTTCACAGTCCAGCTGCAGTATTTGGAGGCAGAAAAACAGCCACTTGCTTTACTAAGATGGGACTTATGAATTCATGAAAGTGAATGAGTATGATTTGTTTACTTTTAAGACCTGTGAGTCACTCACAAACAAAACAACAAGGGACATGTCTGGGACAAATATATCGTATTGTAAAAAATCAGTTTTGACAAATGAAATAAAGCTTAAGAAAAATAAAACATGCATATATTACTTTAAATTAAAATTAGAAATGTTGCCTAGGCAACAAACTGAAATAAAGTTTCCTTGTTAAAGTTTACTAAAACTAGAATTTTAATAAAAATAAAGCTAAATATTAATATTTCATTATTAAAAAATGGATAAAAATGACAAAAACTAAATTATTTAAACAAACTAAGTTAAAATAAATAAAGAAATAAAAGCTAATTAATAAATATATAGTACTAATAGTAATAGTATTCTACTTGGCTTTTTCTCCAGTGAGCATTTTTTCAGTAAGTTCAGGAATTTATACGCCTATTTATATGTCGTGGTTATTTTAATCATGTTATTTTAAATACCCAAAAATCTAGTCTAATCTACAAAAGTTAGGTGTTTGAAACCAACTTACAGAACTACTGCTGTGTAATTGGATTTTTAACCGAGGTAAAGCCCTTGTGACAACTTTCCCAACAAGCCCCATATACTGTATTAGTTTTGCATGAGGACACTGTACCGTCAATAGGATATCTCATGGGAATCCTTTCCATTCGTCTCTAATAAGGTTTCTTTACGGTCCATTCATCTTTCACTAGAAGTCCACAGTCTTAAAGCCAGTGTAAAGGGAGGCCGACTGCGTCTCGGGGGCCAAGACTGACTGATTCAGACCCTCTAGGACACTGGGAGACGAGACACGGCAGAACCTGATTGACGGCCATGTGAAAGCATGACTCGGTCGTCCTAACACAAACGCCTGTAATAGCTCACGGCAGCACCTCTCACAGACACACCTCCCCTGCTAATTCCTCTCACCTCCCTTTCTCACCAGCCGCCTCTAATTCCCACGTTCCCTCTCTCAGTCTCTCTCCCTTCAGCTGCCTTCATTTTACTATTGGTTAATTTATCACGAGAGCCAGACTCCGTGGCAGTATATCAGGTCGGGAGAGTTACAGCTCAGACTCGGAGGTGAGATTTCCCAAAGGAAAGATTCCAGTGACACCCGGCTCTACTTTCCCCGCTCTTCATTACTGCGAGTGTACACTTGGCTAGTGCCGCGGGCTATGGGGGGCAGACTGCACTGTAAGATAAGGGAGCCGAACGGCGGCTCTGTTGCTGTGGATGTCTGCTGTCACTCTGATTCCGGCAGAGGTCTTCTGGGACCCGTGTGTCATTACAGATGCAGTGTTGTGTAATTAGGTAAGGAAGAGGTACAATCTCTCTCCACTTATAAGATCGGATAGGACCAGGAAAAATCGAGGGGAGAGGGAAGCAGGCTTGCTTGTAAAGCAGAAAAGGTACAGGTTGTTCTTACTTTGTACAACCCAGAGCTCCAGCCTCAGCAGCACTATGTATTAGTAATCAAAGGAAGTTAAGTCAGCGCGCTCTGTGAAAACTGCTGCGAGTCTGCTCTTATTTGTGCTCTAATCAGAGTGATTGACAGGTCTGTGACGTGTCTAACAGGCAACGCCGTTCAAACGCTAAGCTTGGGAGTATAAAGGCCTGATCGCACTAAGAATGAGAACTTTATTAATGTCCTGCCAGTGGATAAGCGGGTGCTGCAGTTAATGTGTCTGTTGCTTTAAATGCTTAAGCTCATTAAAGCAGGCTGGCTTCTGATTGGTGAATCGTTTCTCCGTGCTGTTATCATTATAGCTGGGGTGTGGACTTCTGCATTCTCAAAGAATTAGAACGACTACTAAAACTTTAAAATCATAGTCATACAGTTATAGGTATCATCCCTGGTGTGAATAGGCATACTTAACTCTTTATCTGCCATTCTGAACAAAAAGCTGAGAAAACTGGGTTTTTGTGAAGACTTAATCTCTTTCACATTCAGGATGATGATCAAAATATAGATGGAGTAGATTTGTTCCATCAAGACCCCCAAAGCTTGCACAGTCCTATACCACTTCCTGTGTGGACATTTCATTTCATAAAGTTAGGCAGTTTTATGTTTAATGATCACGTTATTTTATACATGCATCTGCTTTCTTCTCCAATGTGTTTTGATCCGAAGATTCAACACTCTTTCAGAAGATGTGTAATAGCACTTCCTACCGTTTAATAGTGAAAACACAAAATGCAGGAAAATTCCGTCAAAGGCGAGGAAGCATTGTCTCGTAACTGACAGAAAATTCCGTAATGGCAGAGAAAGAGTTAATCAGCAGGATTACAATAACCCTAATGAACAATATGAGGAGAACTCACATATAAGTCAGCTAGCACTCCAAACATATCATTCCTTTGTGTCATACATCATAGCTGTGGTGTGGACTTCCCTATTCTCATAGATTTAGAATGACCAATAAAACTTCATAGTTATTGTTATATTTAACGGTAGCTATAAGAGTTAAAGGCAACTAACAAGCAATATGAGGATAACTAGAGTGTAATTTAGCTATAGGTCCAATGACATTGTTACTCTGTGCCATTATCATTATAGTTGTGTTGTGGACTATTAAAACATTCTTGTTATAGTTATAGTTAACAATAACTATAAAAATTAACAGTTACTAACAGGCAATATAAGGCAATATGAGTTAGCTGTAGTTCCAACAATACTGTTATGGCGTGTTGTTATCGTTATAGTTGTGGTGTGGACTTTCCTATTCTCATAGAATGATTATTAAAACTGTATAGTTATCGTCCTTGGTGTGAACGGGTCTTAATGCACTTAATCAGCAGGATTACAGCAACACTAACAAGCAATATGAGGAGAGCTCGCGTGTAAGTTAGCAAAAGCTCTCGTGCAATAAATCCATCAGAGTGGAGATTCTTCTAATTTGGGCTCTGATCGTTTGTTTTGGGTTTTAGGGCTCAAAACAAACTAATTCCCTTGGAATGGAAAGGTAATGCTATTTGCACAGCTGATATTACGGATTAGGGTGAGTACGAGAGCAACAGATTGTGTGTCCAGTGTCTGGTCAACAAAAGCAGAAGCGTGCTTGTTTGCTCTGGGAGAGTTAAGCTTGGGCACACACGCCGTTACCCGCACAGCCAAACAAACAAGGGATTGAGCACCGAGCCATTAAATAATTACAAATGCCTGCATTTGACGGCCAAAGCATCCACAAGGCCACGGCTGAATCTTGCCGAACCACAGCGGCCGTGCCGCCCGCCATCATAGAGTCATAGATTACAACTTTCCTTGACAAATCCACACCTAGAGTGGGATTTATTTGTGGCATCTGCACTGTGCTTTGGCAGTTATAGGCAAATTCCGCTCTCCCGGGCATCCTCCCAATGGCTTTGATTAAATGGTATTATATCGTGTTTGTCGGCGCTGAAGCACGAGGTACAGGCTTAGATGAAATGGTGTTTGAATTCTGCACAAGCTCTTTTTCTCCCACCTGTGGTATTAATGTGCCATGTAATAGACAAATAAACCCACAGAGAAGGGCACTGGAGGATGTGAAATGTGCTTTCAAAGATGCCCAGGCTGGATGGATGGTTTGATGAGAAGACAACCTAGAACCAGGAGACCGTACCGACGACAGGCGATTCACACACTCTGACACCAAACGTTATAAAATTGTGTTGGAGCTGTTTTATTGAACCTACGCTTGAAAACGTTCTTCATGAGCTGCTGAGCTTGTAAGATGACTTCGGAACAACACAGAATTCAGAATAATGAATAAATAGTGATTTGAGCAAAACGCTTGAGCTAGAAACATGATGTGTCATGTCAAGTCAAATGGTGGGGCTTGTTGAGGACAGTCGAGCTATCAAACCCACAGTATATTTGTAAAACTATTCTGGCATAATTTGTTGGATTTACTGCAATAGAATGATGACATTTCTATGTAAACTTTGTTACAAAATTCAATGCAATGCAACAATTTAAGCAAGTGACTATATACACTGTAAGTAAAACAAACCTCTAATGCGATAATTTACATGAGAATATGTTTTACAAATGCATTTATGAACAGTTAGGATACATTTATGCATGAATCATTCATTCTATAATTCTTGAATATGACAGTTTATACAAGAATAGTACAAATGATTGACAGAGAAATCAGTTTTGCTCATGAATAAGGCAAACATATTGTCAATTCTGTTCAGTGCAACAATTCATTTAAAATGGTATTTCACCCAAAAATGTAAATGTTTTGTCATTATTGACTCACCCTCAAGCTGTTTCAAACCTGTGTGAGTTTCTTGCTTCTGATGAGCACAAAATATATTTGAAAGAATGTGGGTAACCAAACAGATGATGGTAGCCATTGACTTTCATTATATGGAAAGAAAACACAATGGAAGGCAATGGTTACCGTCAACTGTTGGGTTACAAACTT
>JAUZSZ010000095.1:25705849-25716808 GCA_034780575.1 Labeobarbus marequensis | reverse complement strand
GATTCGAAAAATTCAGAAACTGTTAAAAGTTAACTGTTAAATATAATAGCATAAGTTCATATATACAATATATTGCTTAAATTATTTTTCAATAGAACTTTGCATTTTTTATTAATTATTTAAAATTTCTTTTACTGATAGTGTAAGTAATGTTTAACTAAGAAAATATGACTGGGACATGAATTTACATTTGATTAAAAACAAAAACAACAACAACAACAAAAAAACCCTTTGCCTCCTGCGTTCAGATTTCAGAACACCACTGGACACACCACTTTTTTTTAACTAATTAATTCTCTGACATCCAGCTGACAATTACTTTAAAATGACTAGTATGCAATTTCCTCTTACTTTGTCCAGGGATTATATTACACATTGTTACGGAGTAACTGAAGCGTGCAGATCCATTTGCAAAGCTTTATTATTAAGCATGATCAACACAGGGAAGGGTCAGACAAATGGCAAACAGGTATATAGAGGGCAAGACAGAAGAATACGCAAATAAACAGGCATGGGTCGATCAATGGCGAACGTAATCCAAAGGAAAAGGCAAGTGAATAATCCACAGACAGACGATAATCCAGGCATGGTACAAACAGAGTCCAAAAGACAAGATGAGAGAGCAATCCAGCACAGGTAGGTGATCAGGAAACAGAAAATCAGGCAAAACTAGACATGACTAAACTGGACTAGCGCAAGGAACTAGGAACTAGACAAACTCGATATCACTGGGAGAGCGATAAACACAGACAATACTCAGCGATTTGAGAAGGATCTAAGTGGGTGTTATATAGTGTGTGTAATTGACTGCAGGTGAGCGTGTGATTAGTGAAATGTCATGTGGGAAATGTAGTCCAAGGTAACATGAAACAGTCTGTGTAGTGCCAGAGTCAATATATTGGAAGGATAACCTCTGGTGGCAATCGGATGGAAAGCACGGACCGGATTCGTGACAACTGTATCCTTATGTAGCTATTATAAAAAATATATAAAAACATTCAAAATATCCAAATTTGAAATGATGATAATAATAATAATATTAATAATAATAATAAATAAATACAGTAACACTTCAACTATATATCCATTTCAACCATTTTTATAACTATAGAATTCTCCAACACTAAACAGTATGTTTCTCTGTTTGTTTGTTTTTTCTTTCTTTCTTGTTTATCTGATGACTAACAGATGACTCAGCTCAAGGAATCAAGGGGTCAAAATTTGGTTGGTTAGCATGGCCCCGTTAGCCCCAGCTGGTATGCCATGACTACACCATCTGCTTCTAAAAAGTAACTTTATCCACTAACAATCATCCTGAAGTAGCCATGTACTATGACGGACGGCTGATTTCAAAAGTCATATTTCTGAGTATCTTGTGCCAGCAGAGCAACAGCCAATAATGACACTAGGGTCTTCTGTAGAGCTGCTTTTCAGCAGAAATTGAAGTTGTTTCTAAATGTATGCCTTTTGGAACATTAACACTGCCATTTTCCTGTACACTGCTGAAGCTGCTTTGAAACGGTCTGCATGTTATAAAGTGCTATAGGCCTATTAAATGTGACTTGACCATTTTACTGAATTTCTCTTGGTTTTTCCATACCTTTTAGCAAGGAATCACGAATCAAGGAAGCCGATTGTGTCTTGAGATTCCCGAGAGCTTTTAAAGCTCTGTATCGCCATCTTGTGGACAAACGCGATTCTTCCGCTTGTATCAGAGCATGTTCTCATATGACAAAGGAGGAGAGTGCTGAAAATGTGAAACGCTGTAATTTCCTTGTAAACTAATAATCAAAGACTTTTTCAAGAAAGACCGTGATTAGCCTGCAAGTGACTATGTGTCTTCATCAAGGCTTCTCTGTCAGCTTAATTTCCATGGCCCAGTAATTTCCAGTGGCTGCCATATTTGAAGAGGCAGTGAGCTATTCTGTGTAATTATCACTGATGTGTATGCTTGCGGTGGAGTGGCTCATTCCAGACTTGGACAACATTCAGAGACAGTTATCTGCACAAACTCTGGGATACCCCACATACATATGCAGATACACAGACATGGACACATTCACACACAAGTGTTCACACGCAAACACCCACCCACACAAAGGAGGCAGAGGATGTTAGATTAACTGACAAACACCATACTTTTATTTTTTTTTCCTAAATAATTTTTGGCATCCCTCTACATAATGCAGCTTTGATAAGTGCTGTAATATTTGTAGATTTATTTTACATGTTAAATGCAGATATGGCAGTGCATGCAATACCTCCTGTAAGTATGCCCAGAACTGTTATTCAAAGAACTGTTGTATCAAAGAATTCTGATAAAATATATCAAGGTATCAATTTGAGCAAAAATATTAAGCAGCACAAGTGCTTTCTACACTGATAATAGTAAGAAATGTTTCTTGAGCAGCAAATCAGCATATTAGAATGATTTCTAAAGATCACGTTATACTGAAGAAAATATTAAAAATACAGTTATTTTACTGTTGTTTCACAGTGAGAAAGAAGGAGAAGAAACAAAAAGATGTTTAGTAATTTTTTTTCTGGGTTTGTGATCAAATAAATGCAGCCTTGGTGAGCATAAGAAACTTATATTACAGGCCCCAATTTCTGAACTGTATTAAACAAAGAGCTCAACCTCTTGTATTTGCTATTAACCTTCATGTTCTGATTAGATTCTAAAGCCATTTTAATTACTTTAAGCATATGGTTTACATTCAAATTTCATGTTGACTCCTTATGACTTTCCAAATCATATAATTATGAAAACTGATTATGACATTCATCGCATGTCCTTCATGACAAATGTGATACATTAAAACATGAATAAATGCAATCAACTTTCACAAAACAACATTATCTGACTATTATCCACACAGTAGAACATTCCTGTCACTTGTTTAGTTCAGTTTGTTTTGTGTTTTTCCACAGTGTTTTTTTGCTGGGGTCAAACAGATCCTCAAATGCCACTTTAGTGGATACCAGTCATGTTTGTCATAAGTACATCCCAACTATGTGGTAAAACATAGGGATTTAGCATCAATAATATCTGCCCTAATTATTTTTTAAGGTTGGACATATTCAAAGAGTCCGAAGGCAAAAGATAAGGTTTGCTTTGAAATTATTATTGCTATTTTACATCTCCAGAACACATACAGTAACATAAAAACAGTAAAGTGAAGCTCAAAAGAAACATGAGGGCTAACTCTGTATAATTCATCAAGAAACGTCCAACTTCACTATAGATTCGTAAAAAGGCCCTAGTGGTTGTGAGGCCTTCACACACCGGATCATTAAACATCAGAATTACATTGTAAGATCATATTGCATCATGAGCAGCATCAAGGCCAGAGGATGACTCACATTTGAAAAGGACTCAACAAGGACCTAATTAATTTTAAAAAGGTTTAAATAAAAAAAGTACAATCATTTCAAAAGTAAACATGTTAACGTCATTAGTGATTTTGTATAGAGGAAAAAACATAATTCATAAAAAAGACCTAACAACATGTATGTGGGGGGAACAATACCTTCAAAGTTATGTTACATTACGTTCATCCCCACAGACTTCTTATCACAGAATTATGAACCACTCAAACAGTCTTTGTCTTTAATGATCTTTTTTCATTATTTATGTGAACTGGTAGGGTAATGACTCACAAAATCATTAAAAAGCATTTTCTAAATTAGAAATAATGATGCTACGTCTTTAAGACAGATGTGGTGACTGTGGGGAAAGTGAAGTCATGGCTGTCAGATATTTCTAATCTACTATTTCTTCTCTACAATTTGCAGAAGAATCCCGTTGAGCATCTAAATCTGTCTTTTTGTACACTTAATTTAATAAGTAATGACACTGCATGCAAACGGTTGAAGTCAGCGAAAACTAGAAATGGCGACTGACTTTTTCCTCTATTGTGAGATATAAACGACCTGTCGAACAAGAGGATGGGACTTGATTTTATTCACTGGATTTCATTGGATTGTTGTGTGCACATCACCAGAGATGTCATTGCGAGGGTGAGGCCGCGGCGACGTGAATGTTTTTGATTAAAGAATATGAGGGCACATGAATTGAAAAAAGTAATGTTCGTATAAATCATTTATAATAAATCCTGCAATATGGCATAAAAAAATAAGAATTGTAGTGACTTCAAATGTGTCTTTTCTGCTCTTATGTATTCAACTCATTTTCCCTCTGAGTTTTGTTTTTATCTTCCTCTCTCTTTTTCTGTCAGAGATGTATTTTTGTGTTTGTCCACTGTGTTGTTTTGATGTTATGATGTATGCAGTTATCTGTCAGTGACAGCCGGTGGGACGTGTTTACTTGAGCTCAACAGGAGCTGACTCATGTCTGTACCTGCATGTCACCTCTTTGCCATCCCATAACTTAAAGAAGATATGCTAATGAAACTCTGGACCTTCACTGCTGCCAACTCCACTGATATGCTCCCAAAAACATCCTGTCAGCTTCAGTCAGGCTGCTGAAGACTGGAGTGAGGTTCTGAACCAGTCAGAAGGGAAACCATATGAAAGAATCTTTCATAAAATATGTCCAAGAAATGAAAGGAGGCAAGTTTGTAAAACAGATATCTCCAAGAATAAGACATCTAGTAGATGATGAAGATCTGGCTGCTTTCCACAGCACACATGTAAATGCATGAAACCCTTGTTACTTCCACTGTTGCTACATTCACACAGCAGCTTACTACAAGAAATTGAATTTAGAGACTAAGTTCAGTTTTTTATGCTCTGTATGCATGGAACTGTAGTCTACAACATTTGTGTCATGCCATTGTATGATATGTCATACATTATATGTGAAAAACTTCTGTCAACCAAAGTATTATTATACAAACTATTTATAAAAGAAAAGTTGGAGAATAACATGTCTTTAAGTCTTTGGAAATACGAGTCTGAACTGGAACCACACACGAGTGACTGCAAGCTACATCTATTCGCCAGTAGGTGGCGACAAATTATTAGCGAATCAATGAATCATTCATTCCACCTATTTGTACAAAACCCTGATTCGTTCAGTGGGACGTATCATCTTTATCATCAAATCATTCACTTGTTCAACAACACTGACAACACTGAATTGCATACAACTTTAACTTCTTTTATCATATCTTTGTATGGCAGAAACAAGAGTAGCCTATTATGAGCAGTATGAGAGTGATTCACTGATTTTTTTTTTAATCGATTCGTTCAAAACACCGATTCTTCTGGAACTCCACTCCCAGAGAAGCAAAAGAGCTGATAGCCGACTGGGAATTATGACTAAAATGTAAGTTACTCAATATTACCGCCTTCTTTATTGAATTGTTGTAGCTATTAAATCACATTCCTTGCGGCCTAATCTTGTTTATGTTCATAGCAGCACTCTACTCGTGATTACTTGGGTGATTTCAAAAGTACAGAAATAGATTTAACGCAGCGTGGTCAGAATATTTGTGTTTACATAAGCACAGAGCTTTACCCACAAAGCAATTAATTTTTTTTCCACATTTACGGATGGTTACTTTAGTATTCTGTTTGCATAGTCTTTGTCGCTATTTCCCTTGCGGAGACGACTATTTAATGAGCGTGTTATAATTAAGTTATAATTATTATAATTAAGTTATAGGTTATAATTAAGGTTTAATTAAAAAAAAAAAATGATATTGGATGATATTAGTTTCGCGTGAGTAGCAAATAAACACAATATAGCCTAGGCTATTCTCAGAAGAGATGTAGGCCTAGCTGTTTTCTGAATGCTTGCATCATGAAAGCCATTAAAAGTTTGGAGCGAGTTAATTGTGTAATTAAGTTAGGAATTAAGTTGAAGATCTTACCTGAATACCGATATAGTCGGTAAAATGTGTAGCCTAAATCCATGATGACCAGACAGCATGGAAAAATTACAGTATGGTATTCAAGGAAGGTCAGAATAAAGCAGAAGTATTGTGAGAAAAAAGAACACTTCACAATCCACAGATTCAATTAAATATTTGAAAATAGATTTCTCAGATGGACCACATGTTGACTAACTTTGAAACACACATTTACCTGACCTTCTCAAATAAAACAGTATAGTCCCCACCATTCATTTTTAGTTTCTTTTGAGAATACTTTACACTCGTGATGTACTTCGTAATATGCAAGAAAAGATCTGTCCTTAAACCATGATTTTAATTGTAAATGTTCAAGCATGATTTCCACTGTAACTCCCAAACCAAGTAATAGTAATTTTGAAAAACATATGTGAGGGCTATCAGACGGAGCAACACAGGGACTTTAATTTGGCACAAGAGGCTATCAGTTGGATGCTCATAGCATGACACTACAATAAGAGGCTTTCCTTTACTCTGCGGCCTAACGTTCAATCAGACTGCATATCTGAATCCAGATTATATTTCTCCAGAACAATGAATTATCTCTTTAAATCCCCATGAACACAAGCACCATGAGAAGGAGGTTAATCATGGTCACTAACCATGCTGTGCATTGTCCAGAGGACAAGGTTGTTTGATTGTCTTCAGCATGCAGTGTTTCCTTATCTCAGGAATACATGAGCCTGGCGAAACCATTCGTGTGCAGCTGACTGAGATGCACTATGTAGTAAATCTACAAATAGCAGTCAGAAGAAGAAAACATATGTTGTCTCTTGTGTTAAGGAGATGGTGATAACCATCTTTGGTGAGCAAAAGAAGTAATGTTGCATTCTAGAGATGCCGGAGACTGTTTGATGAGTCCAGATGCGGGTCTGTTTTATCAGGTCTATCGGCATGTACGCAATATTGATCTTTAAAGTGAAAGAGATTGAATTCACTACTCCTTTGAGTGAAAAATGCCTTTTGCGATGATGACATCCACATGACAGACATGTTAGCATGTACATTTGTTGGTCTCAGAACATCATGTTGAATCCTGTCAAGGATTTCCTCAGAATTTGTCATGTCTTCCTTGATTATTGGATCATTTGTAGTTGGTAGACAACACAGCATGACAAGTCAATTTCAATTTAATTTCAATCAAAACTGCAATGCCTGTTTTTACATGTTTCTATTAAAGAGAACAGCTGTAGTCTCTGGAACACAATAGTGGGCAAATTTGCTAATAGGCATCCCACGGCTTACAGGCGGGTGTTTAAGCAGCGTCAAGAGAAAGTAAAAGGCATGTGCAATGGCAAACATGCCTTAGATTGCGAACAAACGCTTAATTCAAAACATTTGGAAATCCAAACAATGTCCTCGCTCTGTGTTCTACATGGTTGCCTACGTCTTTTCCGTAGGGTTTTTCAATAATGCATATCTGAAGCCAACAGGTGTTAGATGAGAAACCAGCATGATTCAGCTGCACTAGCTGATGTATTCATTTTAACATGCTACACTGTTACAAATAGTGTCCACTAGGTCTTTATATAAATGAAGTTGCTTTGTTTCTGAAGTCATAAAATGAAGTGAAAACTCATCTGTTCGGGATAATATATAAAGCAGACAATGTTGATGTCTCATAGTAAGCGCTGCAGATACAAGCTGTTCCCAATTAACCATTTGAACATTTAATCCAGCAGGCCTCCCATCCCTGAGCTGGGTGGGAGGGCCCCTTTCCCAGCATGCATTCTTCCAGATAAGCAGAGATGGAGATGCAAAGCTGCCTAATATAATTGCATATTAGCTGGCTCAGGCCTGAGCTCCCAGTGGGGCTGTTAATTTATCGCAACCAATTTAAATTCCTGCCACTTTCTAATAGCACTAATGAAAGGCCTCTCTCTGCACTAAGAGTACATTTGAGCTTTCTCATTCAGCCACAAGGTGCATTAAACTCAACTAAATGCATAGAAAGCAAGCGGGAACAAATTGGTTGCAAATGTTTACCATATGTCACCTAGGCCCAAATTAGTGCAAGCAGAACATTGGACAAAAGAGTGAAGAGGAAAATGTAAGTTTGTTGGAGTGCAGCACACAAGGGTGCCCTCACTGGGATTCATTTTAGAGGCATAATGTGCACAATTAAGCACTTTTAAATCTCCTTTGTAGCATGTTGCAGCTCTTCAGAGGGCTATAAATAGAGATCTTTCAGAAAATTGGTTGCAACTGCATGTTTGCTGAAGGTGCGTGTGTCAGCATGAGCTCTCATCAACATCGCGCGACTAACTGAAGGTGGCAGGCTTCACCTTTACAATGTTTTGTTTCTGATGCTTACAAAACTGAATGGATGATTCCAGAAAGAAAAGTTCTCATCATATAAAAAGTGAGATTTATGTGCTCCATTTAAAACCTGGAGTATGTACCTTTCGCTTTAACGGCTGTGCCCGCTTTCAGACATTTTCGTGTCCTGAGAGGGCAGTATGGGTGTGAAATGGAAGAGAAGGGGTGACGTAAAGGTCTTCAAAAAATACTCTGCACATACAGAATGTTCCCCATTTAGATTGAAATAAGAAATGGAGGCGAGAAAATCAATAAATCCAGTCTGAACTTGTCAGTCTCGCTAAAAAGAATGAAGACATGCTCTTTAGACGTTTTCTCGCAACACAGAAAAACAGAGCAGGCTCCCTGGAGACCGGCTTCATGCAGAGACCTAAAAATGTCAGAGAAAAATAGGAGTCACTGACTATTGCTTGTTGATTTATTCTATGCGATCATCGCTCCTGTAATCATAATTGGATTTTATGAAGCAAATGAAGCTTGATGAAAATAACGAATGAAAGAAAAGGCCTTCTGAGTTGAGGCTGAGATGTTGTAAGTAGTACTTTGAGATGTATCAGGCTAAAACCACACTCATTTAACAAAGCTTAGTATTAAATGGTAGATCGGTTGGCACAGACCTCTCGATGAAGTTGTCAAGCTAACCATGATTTCTTGAGCTTCGAAATAGGTTTTCTGGTAAATCTGATCAATACTTAACTGTATCTAGCCGCGTGCTTTATATTTATCGCTTAAGTTACTCAGACATCTATGAATATGGCTCCTCCTCCAGTGAGTGCATTGTACTGTTTATATTCACTTCATATCCCCCTTCTATGCCAAGGCTTCTGGGAAGGGGCACAGTGAAAGTGCTTAGTTTCCATTCTTGTTATCAGGAAGGCAGTGGGAGATGATATATCACAGGCACTTACCCAGTGAAACTGACAAATGAAATGGCATTGGGCTGTGGACAATGTCTGTTTAATGGAAGTGGCCCTCGGTCTAACACCAAGCTGCGGAGACATTATGCCATGAGATGAAATCTCTAGTGAGGTCTTTCATGCAGATGCAGCTGTCCTTGATAGCGCAGCAACTCTTATGAGAAGAAGTGGATGTGGAGTAAAATATATTGAAATAGTTTCAGCTGCAGACGTTATGCCCACGGACTGTTGACTAAACACTTGACACATAAGGTAAACAAAATGGGAAACGCTTTGGGAGTTTCAAAGTCATCATCTGATTGGTTCAAAAGGACTTACAAAAGGACTTACAAAAGATGTTGGACTTATCTACAGGACTTAAAAAAAGGACTTACCTACAGGACTTACAAAAGATGCTGCTTTTATTAACAGTTCATTACCTGCCTAGAATCAAAACCATTGTGATGCCAAACCCCCTCAAGGAAAAAGAAAGCTGTCATGTGTACAATCATTCTCCTGTTCAGAAAGTGATTGTTTTTCATGTGGAAGTCTGTAAAAATAAACTTACATGCCACCTCAGTACTTAAATTGTGCCCTATTTTTACAGATTGTTTTAGAGTGTATATAACTGTAATACATATTTTAAAATTGCATTGCATACCTGTTGCTGCCATGATACTGGCTATTTCAGATGTTTACATGCTTTTCTTATCTATCTTCTTTTTGTTCTTAACAGCTCCCACTTGCTGCGGCGGAGCAATGTTGAGATTTTGTCGTAAATACTTTCCAGCATTTCATTGATAATAGTGTACATCTTTAAAGTGCATGCAAATTACAGTGAAGCATGCAGCAGCTAACGTAAAGTGATCAGATTTAAACAGTGAATTTGAATTTATCCCTTCTTTTAAACTTAGAGAATTCAGGATTTGAACGGCAATTAAATTACCACACAAACTTGGTGTTTGTCAAAAAAAAAAAAAAAAAAAATTGTGTTTGTGCTCCATGTTCTGGTTTTCCCAGTGTTTCCTTATGCCATATTTGGTGTTTCCTGTTTCCTGTTCTCGTTTGGTCCCCATTTAGTTCCATTAGTTTCAGCTGTGTTCCATTAATTATCTTGTTTAGTCCATGTGTTTTTAAGCCCTGTGTTTCCCTCAGTTCCCTTGTCTGCTGTTGAACATCATTCTGTGTTTCCTATGTTCCTGTGTGTTTGTATTAATAAAGACTGTGGTAGTTTTGAAGAACTCCTCGTTCCCTGCTCCTGCGGAATTGTGACAGATAAACTAAACACTGGATTTTCAAAAGTATGTGAAGTTCAGGGCACAGGCTCCTTAAGACATGTTCCAGAATTTATTGGTTGCTTGTTGGTCTGTTATTACAGGGAGATCAACATTTTTACACCCCTAAACATGACACTGAACAAAACTGTGATCGGTTGTTTTACATGTCAGTCAGACAGCCTATTGTGCGGTCATTGGCCAATAAAAGCTGCTGTGGATTCCACACCTAATGCTGTCAATCTGAAGATCTGTCTACATGACATTAATGTGATATAGCTGTGCAGATTATGCACAGTTTATAAAAGTTTGGTAGTTAATTGTACAAGGGTGACATATAACACTGATCGACTGATTGTCTTACTGTTGGACAGTACTCTTTTTGTGTGTTTTTTTAAGAGATCAGCTGCCTGTTTTTAAGAGCTTTGGAACAAATCAGTTAGCCTTTCCACCTGCTCAGCTCTTAATTTTAATGAGGGTTAATGATTTGACTATGCAAGGAGAAGTGAAGTGAGAGAAACTATGACCTGTTGTGGAAAACCTGGATTAAAATACAATTAAGCTAAGCTCTCCACAATGGGCCTGGACCTCACA
>JAUZSZ010000095.1:25673584-25683754 GCA_034780575.1 Labeobarbus marequensis | reverse complement strand
AAATGAAGTTCTTAGCAATGTATATTACTAATTAAAGATTAAGTTTTGATATATTTACGGTAGGAAATTTACAAAATATCTACATGTAACATGATCTTTATTTAATATCCTAATGATTTTTGGCACAAAATAAAAATCGATAATTTTGACCCACACAATGTATTTTTGGCTATTGCTTCAAATATACCTGTGCTACTTAAGACTGGTTTTGTGGTCCAGGGTCACATATATACATACTGTATATATACCACGTTTAAATTACTGTATAAGCACATTTTTATATGGACAGTTTATTATTAGGATGGCACTTCGATTGGCTATTACAGTATTTAGATATTATTCTAGATATTCCCTAAAAGGCTTAGTAGCTTTATGACCATTTATTTTGAGCAGTGATTTTTCATAAGCAAGCTTCAGCAGAAATCCGTTCACATTCTTCAACAAAGTCAACCATAATGTTTGCACATAGCAGCAGAGTGGCCAGGTTTCTGAAGTCATTGGCCAATGTTCAGGGTTTATATGTTTCATTCTACTTTTTTGTTTTCTTGCAAGGTCACCCAACAAAGAGCTCATTTCACACTACGATGCTGTAGCACTGTTAAGGGAGGGGTGGCAAAAGTTAGCTCAGCCAATCAGGCTAAAGGTCTGATTGGATGAAAATATCACCATTGAAACTGTAGGTTATAGAGTAGAGCATTGTGTGATGAATGTAAACATATGGGAGTTTCAGTGGTCCCACCTCTGTTCCTTCTGACTCAACGTTGACAAAAGCCCTTAAGGGATGTTAGTGTAAATGCCTACTCTATTCTAACAAGCAGGAGTATATAGAGGAAAAGGTTGACATTGACCTTCCCAAAGTTTTTTTTTTTTCTTTTTAAATTATAATGCAGTGAGTTTTTTTACAGCCTCTAACCCTGTCATGCTTAGCTGTGTGCTTACAGTTTGGAGCCATATATTGTAAACCTGAGTGACAGTCACAACTGGTAAATCTTTTGGCCCTACATTCTACATACTGTATGCTGCACTTTGCATATGAGAAGTGACATTTATGTGTACGAGTGCCCCAAGTCAAGTGTAGAGCAGAAACATAACCAAGTTTACAAATCAGTGACAACTGAGGTTTTTCATCCATCCAAGTGCCCCATTTGTATAAAGACATCACAAAGAATCTGAGCTCCTCTCAAATTTTACATCAAACTTAAAAGAACCATTTTTGACAAGGGATGTTTTCGCCGTTAGGGATGAATCGAGTCAACCAATTGCAACCAATCCACACCAACTTGACGTGACACCAATTTCTAGCCTTTCACTTGAAGAGCAGCCAGATCTATTGACATTGAGCTAAATGACACCGGTGGCCAGGAAAGGAGGCAAAAGCGACATGCAGTCAACCTAGCATTGCTACACCAATACATCAAGACAAATTTCAGAAAAGGTCTGTCAAAATAAGGCTCATCTCCAGTCGAGATGGCAGTAAAAGTAACAGTCCAGAAAGCAACAGCAGAGAGCAAAGAGGAATACACAAAGATGTCATGGACTGTATACACATTAAAAAGTTTGGGGTTGTGGTTTTTGCTTGTAATGCTCACCTTGACTGTATTTATTTGATCAAAAAGTACACCAAAACAGTAATAATGTGAAATATTATTACAATTTAAAACAACTGCAATATATTCATGTGATGGCAATGCTGAATTTCCAGCAGTTATTATTCCAGTCTTCATTGTCACATGATCGTTCAGAAATCATTCTGATATGCCTATTTGTTGCTCAGGAAAATTTAATTATAAAATTTAATTAGCAACGTTGCAAACATTTGTGCTGCTTAATAATTTTCTGGAAACTATGAACTTTTTGGATCTTTTGCTGAATAGAAAGTAAACAAACAAACAAACATACAACAATGTAAACAATGTAAAGGTATTTAATGTCATTTTATTAGTTTTATGTATCTTTACTGAATAATATAATTTCTTTTATTTTTATTTTTTTACTCGATGAGTTGATATTGATATCTACATCTATTCAAAGAGAAACAAGGAAATCTCATGGAGTGATCTTGTAGCACCTTGAATGAGTAGATCTTGTATCACCCAGATTTATTTATTTTTTTTGTCTTGCTAATAGTCTATTAGAACCTAAAAAGCTATATATTGTATTTTCTTTGGACTACTTACAAACCAGCATTCTTATTGTCTTGTTGCCAAAGGTTTTATGCTCAGATATTAAAATTAATCCTGTCCTCCATTTGTTTTACAGTCGGTAGTCATGGTAATCATTTTGAGTAGTTGGATGGTGCCAATTAGCCAGTGATACTGAATGCCAAAATATGTATGTTGCCATGAGCAATAGTTAAGGGTTACTTAAATAAAATATTTAAATAAAAATATGTGACTGCTTAATTTGTGGTTGACGATTTACAATCAAGTATTCTAGAGAACTGTTTAATAAAATGATCTATCCTCCTCGTGATTCATTATTTTCTTAAATGCTTTCTGGACTAGAGCTGACCAAAAATCACATACTGTCTTATAACCACTTAGTGCCTCTAGCAATGTCAAAGCTTGATCCATGAATGGAGGAAAGAAACGGCAGAGTGATCTGCTTCAAGAGGACAATATGAAATGACTCCTGTTGTGCTGTGTTCATTAGCTTTAATTCATTAATGTGCAAATTAACCCCAGACACACAAAGACCAGCAGCGGAAACATAGAGGGGTGTTAAGAGAAGAATCTAATTTGGTCATCTAAAGGTTATGAATGAATAATTCATGAAACGTTTTATGTCCGGTTGCCCCTCTGCCCCCTCGACTAGTTTCCAGTGGAGTAAAAAATGGGAATAGTTCAGGATCCAGAGACACAGCTGTGCACTGATAGTTGGGCTCTGTATCTTTGCATCTCCGCTAGTGCATCAGGAACAGATGGGTCTCGGTTAATTGAATTATTTATTAACCAAATCTCTGAGCATATGCTGGACATTGAGCATCCTGTCTTGTCTGAGCCGCCCAGCAGTCTTCAAATTTCCGGCCTCCTCTGAAGAGCCTCCTCCCAGCCGCGTTCCACATCCCGAGGAGAAGAGAAAGAGGGTCAATAAGAACAGTAGACACTAGAGTGAGAAGTGGGACGTGCTAATGATATACCTATTTGCCTCTGGCCATTTCGTACCACCGGCAGTTTATTTTCCTCTTTCTTCTTCCGCTCTAAGCATCGCTCCAGGCCTCCCCGTAGAAGCTATCAGCAGTTCTGGGAGCAGTAAGAGTAAGGCTGGTGAGAAGTTTTTTGCCCGAACTCTCCAGGGATAAGCAATACGCTGTGAAGATGCCCTTCCCTTTCCAAAAACGAAAAAAGGAGCAGGAAATCACCCTCCACAATGTGCTTATCCTGACAAATGGGCCGATGATGATCCCTGATTAGCTTCGGTAGAGGTCACAATGCTCTTTTCCTATCTGCTACAGAACACTGGCATTTAAAGACCTGGAACGTAATAAATGTGCAGCGATAAAAGTTTTAATACTAGCAGGGTCAAAAACATACTGTGTCGAAATACGCTCAGTAAAGAAAGTCTCCAAAACAAACTGTGCCGAATCAAATTTAAAGCCGCTATGAGGGTACGTTCTTATTTTGGAGTTAAACGTACATGTTATTTGAGCACGTTTGAAGCAGACAGACAGACAATAGCTCATTCTCACCGCCTCTCTTCTCGGAATCCTCTCTTCTCCTGTCTTGTCAAATAAAATGAAATGGCTTTGATCTTCTATCCCAGCTCAGCTCTGTATAATTTCAGCAGCTGCTGAGAAACCTGCTCTCTACCTGAGTGTTTGTCAGCCTGAGCAATTTGTCTTTGGATGGATTCCATTGGGTGATAGCTTTATGGAGTCACGGCCAAAGCTTGCAGCACTGCCTGCAAAGAACAAATCTGTGAGACTCACAATCATGCGAGACACAGGGAAGGAATGAAAGGGAAAGAAAGGGAAAAGGAACGAGACTGAAGGGAGAGAGAGAAGTCAATCAAAGGCAGCTATTGTGGGAACCATTGTAAGGGTATCAATTACTTTGTGTCAGTCTCCAAAGACCTTCCCCTGGTAATGCTGAACACAAATACAGAACGAGATGTGAGGTAAATTATAGCTACACGGAGGTCTACAGATATACCGACACAAATACAGCAGAGAGACACTAGACTGACAGCCTGAAGGGTGCGCCCAGAGATGTATCAGACATCTGTGTGCACGTTTCACTATCGAGTGTGTGCGTTGTTAGCCCCATGCTTCTTCTGAGAGGAGGTGGTGTCTTTGGAGACTTCTGTTGTATTTAGAGTGCACATTCTCTTGTGTTTCAAAGCTTGAGCGGATAGAATAAAATTTGCAAAACAGTTGGGGATCACTTGTACCTGCAACCCACACAGCTTGTAATTGCTCTGTGACTTCAGCTCAGCGGTGAGAGGAAAGGAACCAATTAAAAGCCAAATACGGCCTATGAGGTGGCCACTAAAAACAGCCACTCAAGCAGTGTCTGCTGTGAGTTGTGACAGAAAATATGGCAGGTGGAATTTGGGGAATAGTATCCTACAGCTCTAAATAAGTGCGCTACTATGTTGCTTTCGTGGTGCGAAATGAAATGTTGCAAGCAATGATTATAAGAAAGGTGTCTACCGTTATTTTCTCAAAGGACGAGATGTTTAAAGATCCAGGCTCTCTAGCAGCTGCATGCTGAAGTCGTCTCTGGGAAATTAGGCAAGCTGAGGCTTGTTATTGTGTTGTGGCTGATGAAGCAGAGGGCTTTGTTCACCATATTAATTCAGTTAATCTTTTTGTCTAAACAAAGATGAAGTTTCTCACTGTGTTATCTGAAGATGTACCTTTATTGGATGGAGGATGAGCACGATTTTACCAAGTTGTATGAAAATGAAAACTCTGAAGACTCTTCAGCTCTGTTCCAAAACCTAGTGATCTGCCTCATTGCCTTATTAGACAGCTGCCTTAGCCTTATCTTATCCCAATCATCATGGAACCTCATTGGTGACTGATTTAGAAAGATAAGCCTGAATCAAATCAAATCAAATCAAATCAAATCATATAAAATTATTATTAGATAATATATAATTTTCTAATAAATATTTCTTTTTATCAATACATTTCAGTAGTAAAAATGTGTAATTTATTAAAATAAGTTTAGCAAATATTAGATAAAAAAGTTTCCATCATTTTGGATTGTTTTTTTTTTTTTCCTGAGCCCATCACTATACATTATGGGCTTTCCTTCTCCACAGAGTATACATGTGAAGCTGCCTTTACATTTCACCATGGAGTGGCATATTATGAGACAGTATGATATTTTAAGATGCTCCCTCTGTATGCAGCTTACTAGGTTTTAGAACAGGGTTTTTATAAAATTTATTTATTTATTGATTTATTTTAAAATCAAAAAGTCTTAATCGACATTCATCCTCCTTGTCTACACCTATGATGCCTTCCATACTTCCTCTGTAGGCAGCTCACTAGATTTTGGAACAATACCACGCATATGGCTTATATTACTTTGTTGATGTGACACTTTCAAGGGGTCAAGTCATCTCTCATGCTTCCCCATATTGTTATTCTTAATACCGTAATGGTCATCCTCATCACAAACGCCTCATTGTAAGTTGAGGTCAAAGTTCAATCCATCACCTTAAGTGACATGGTTAATTATGAGGTCAGAATGAGTCACAAGGAAAGATAGCCTAAGGAGTCATTTTATAGGGCCAGAGGTCAAACTGATATGTGATGTTGGAGTCTTGTTCCCCTGTCCTCTTCATGCCCATTGCTACAAATGTCTTCAATCAGGACTCTAGGCTTATGGGAAAAAAAATAATCTTTTTTTTCTCAATCTTTTCAAGATCTTTCACAAGTCCTCTCCACTTCTCAAATACAACCACTCCAGTCCAAATATTATTTTAAACAGTCTTGGAACCCTTATGCCATGCATGTGGGTGGCATATGAACATAATTAAAATGCTATTATTGTGCTATATTTTCTCTGTGGTGGACACTTGACCCTGATGGTGGACTTCTATGCTGATTTAACTCTTCTAGCATTTAAACAAGCCTTTTTATAAGCTTTTGACTGCTGTCCACTCTGATTAGGCCATGAGTTGTTTCTCAACAGTATGTTTTCATTTCTCATCTCCACCAGTACTTCTGAAGATTGGATGTTTGAGTGCTCTGTAATTGAGACTGAAACTTGGCCATGCATTATGGATCATAAGTACTAGACCGCATTTGAATATGCATTGCACAGTCTCTAAGAGAGCAGGAGCGCTGAGCTGAATTATGCAAAAGACCCAAACTGGATTGAGACTTGAATTTAAGTCTCAAAAAATATCGATCCTCATCTGTTTGGGTGTCATAAATCTGGTGTACTGTGTATGTGTCTCATAAAAGCAGATTGTTTCCCTCCTCCTTTTGCATTTCCACCATATCTCTGCTCACCGTAAGCTGTGTGTGTGAGTGTCGACTGGACGAACGCACAAACCGAGCGAGTGAATGACTCACTCCTATCCGTTTAGTCCTGCATACAGAGAGAAGTGTTTCATCTACTCCTTGCGCCGTGTATTATGATCTTCCTCTCTGTGGCTGTTAGAGCTGGGAATGCGATGGGACTAACAAGTACGTGAGTACAATGCAGCTGGGCGTTGACTCCCCAGCTGGATTTCTGCTCAGTGGTGTGTCAGATCCCCTCTCTCCCGTTTGAAGGCATCCCTGTCATTGGCTCCCCCATGTCTGAGTCTGTCACTACCAAACCATTACCCTTCATTTTGAGCAACATTAATCCTTTTGTA
The DNA here is from genome assembly GCA_034780575.1 of Labeobarbus marequensis. NCBI lineage: Eukaryota > Metazoa > Chordata > Actinopteri > Cypriniformes > Cyprinidae > Labeobarbus > Labeobarbus marequensis. The sequence goes on along the minus strand of JAUZSZ010000095.1, from coordinate 25,676,935 downwards.
ATGGAGATGGTGTTTTATTTACTCAGCAATGCTGCACACACATTGGATCCGGGCTGAATTCTGTGAGTAAACAAACGGTGATTGATTCTGCGAATGTTCAAAAAACTGTGACTCCCTTTCAGGAAGTGTTTGATCACCAGGGAATGGTGACCACTGGTATTTTTCTGAAGCGAAAGAGAACATTTTTGTTTTGTTTACCACGTACATACACACATATTTGCTATACAGTGTGGGCACAAAAAATGCCACTTGGCTGTCTCCTCCAATGATTACAGCAAAATACAATTTATTTCCTTGACAAACAATCCTCAGGTGGTTCCTCCCTTGTTCTTCAACATAGAAAAATACTTCAAAATGGTTGAAACCAGTTTGAAAGTCAGTTTGAAGTCACTATATAACGTCATCCTTACCTCACACTGTCTTATTCAAAGGCCCGCGGTGCACCACGCTTTGCATCTTCTCAGTGCCATTCCATTTGAAGTGCAGTAAAACAAAAACATCAGTGGCTGGAGGTGTTTCTTTGGAGAAATGCTTTTTAATGTCAGATTGTTTGAAGCTACATCTCTGTGAAATTCTCATTTTAAGAGGATGCACACTGTTTTCATAGGATATGAGTGAGCAAAGTGAGCAACTGTCAGAGAAGTAAAGTTTGAATATGAATACTGGTGTCGATCATCTTGGTTAGGAACAATTGATTTCTGTTTTGATACACCCACAAGTCCCATGTACTTAGTGAAGGCTGCATTATTGCTCTCTGTGTTGAAATAATGATGCTGGCTGTCATACGTATAGGCCTACACATGAGCTGTAATTCAAACACGGATGAGATAAGGGTTTTAGCATCTACAAATCATATATTTTTCTGTCTAAATGAAGAAAAAAAAATCCACATACAATGAATTTTCTGCAATGTAACAGAAGTCATGGCAGATATTTTCCTCTATATTGTGATGTTCATTCAAGTGAAACTTGATAATTAAAAAATAAAATAAAATAAAAATAGAGTGGGGACTTGGTTCAAGCCATTGGTTGTTGATTGGATGGAGGCAGATCTTAATCCATTGTAAGAAAGGGACAGCGTTTGTGCAGTAAAATCCCTCATACAAGAATTCTGTTGTTTCCCGAAAGATTGTTTACATTTATGATATTTTGACTAAAAATTAAGAGGTCAAAAATATGTGAAATGTGGATTAATGATTTTTTGTGTGTGGATAAGATACATCCTTATCCATAATAAGATGCATGTAAAAAAAAATAGCAGCATAAATAACTTGTGAATTCTCATATGAACATTTAGCTTTATGCTAATCTAAAAGTATATTTCTAGCTTTTACATACCTGTTTATTAGGTATCATTTAATTTTCTCATGAATTTTGTCAAGAAAATTTACATCAGATTCAAATGATAAATGCCAAATGGCCCACAAGCAGATGTGATTATATATATATATATTTTCTATCAAGAATCATAAATGTATTTTGTACAATTAAACATTTTAACCTGGGGCAACGATGGACTGAACTTTCTAAATTTGTTAGAAAATATCTAAAAATCTTTAAAACCCAATAAATTAACTTAAAGATCAACACCGCATAAGCCATTTTTATATTTTTATCATGAAATAAGTTTCCTCTTCACTGTAAATACACCCATCATGATGTCCTGCCTACGGATAACCAAGTGCTGGAAAGGAATGTGTTGATGGCAGTTAAACATCAAGAGAGATCTATCCAAGAATTAATGTGATTACCAGTCAATAGCAATTACAGCAAGCTGAAACTCCGCATCCAGGTCTCATTAGCGTAGCTGTTAGCACAGACAGGCCTGTTTATTTTTAGCTGAGGGGCAAGGCAAGGCAAAGGTGCCGGGGGCAGCATGTGGAGACTATTGATTAGAAGCATGTGCTCGTATGTTGGAGGGGCTGATCTGACCTTGGTTAATGACAGAGTAGAGGTGATGAGTGCTAGCACAGCTGCGGCTGCTGTCGGCTATCATCTCACCTTTCAGCGCTCCATCCTATAAAATCGCACAGACATAAAGCATCCACAGGAATGAGAGCTCCATGTGCACTGGGCCTTATATCCACCTTATTTTTTAACTTAAGAGACAGGTGTGGCCATTTGTACCTTTAATGTGCGAGGCTTCCAATGTCATCCGCTTCCAGTTGTTTTAGCTGTAACAATTTGCTATGTAGTTTGATATTGCAAACAGGAATTTGTTATCATATTATTTAAATGTACTGTTGTAATATTGTAAACTATGTTGTGGTGCAAATAGTTGTACTCTTTACTGCACTTTATTAGTTGTATGGCTATTTAAATATAGTGGTTAATGAATCAGAAGTCTTCAACATTCACAGAAAATAGCTTACTTCCATGTAGATAAAGGTGGATACAGCGGTAGGTTCTGTCTTTGTATTTATAGGGCTTTGCATTAAACCTCCAGATTTTAACCTTGATTTTGCAGAAGACGAACCAACAAGACAAATGAACTGGGGTCCACATCAAAAGCTGTTGTTGGAAAGCATCCTGAAAGCCAACACTTGCATTTAGATTTCAAATTAGATCATAATGCGGAGCAAATGTCTAAAATGTGTTATAATTTTGCATCCTATTATTTAGCAATAACAGCAGTCATAGCCTTAACTGCATCCATGCGACTGAATAACTACAGTAGTGGCGTTGCTAATATCCACCCATTAGACACATATTACTGAGTTGTAAATAGAACTGTTAAGAATAAAAGGCAAAGAGATGAAACAAAGACCCTGGTGATATAAGGTGAAAAGTCTTCAGGAAAAACTTCAGATTCAGACACACACAGATACTTGATGAACACATGCCAAAACAACATCATCATCATAATTTTTTTTGTTTAGGTTTGGGAAGTATTCTTGTGACCCTCATCTTCGGAATGTGGGAACATTTTCAAGGCTCCTGCTGAAAAGTAAGAACGGTTAGGCCAAGATCAACAGAACACAAATATATCACGTTTAGCTTATCAGGGGAGACGGTGGGAGCTCACAGTTTGTGTTCCTCCTCCCTCTCTAAATTTATATCTGCCTGGAAAATTAATCTGTATAAGGTCACACTCCAATCAGGATTCCCACAGCATTCCCATCTAAATGTAAACTGAGAAAGCTATCAGCCTGAGCCAGTGTGTGCCTTATTGAAATAAATGAGACTTCATTAGGAGAGCAAAATAGATGGCATTGCACATTGAAATTGTCTTACTGATTTCTCACCAACACATGCCAAAATGGGGGTTGCTGTGTGTTCCCCTGATCCTGATAAAAGGCGAGGCAGATGTTGTGTTGAAAATTTCCTTTTACAATAAATGATTGCTTCCTC